>JAAMXP010001788.1:0-34915 GCA_019693395.1 Ettlia oleoabundans | reverse complement strand
CGCGCACGCCACCCTGGCAGTACATCCTCCCTGCTCATCTGCAACATGTATCTTGCATACCCCGGGCGGCCCTTCTTGCCTGGGTCAGCAACTTGTCATCCGCCTACGACTTTCCTCCAAGCCTGCTACTTCCCGCGTTCTCCTCACAGGGCCAACGTTGCACGTTTCAGCAACGTGGAGATGTGCCGGCTGACGGAGCAGGTGCGTCAAACGGCACCAGCTGCGCAGCATGTGCCTTAGCTAGCTGGTGGGGTAATACTGTCCAGCCTGTGCACTAGTGGATGGCCTCATTGACGACCTGTTCAAGCAACTAGTGAAGGCGGAATCGGGGCATTCCATGTATCGTTGTTGTCATTGAGTTGACCGAATTGAATTCTGTGGTGCAGGTCATCTTCACAGACCCCTACCACCCCGCACAGCACAACCGCCACACCTCCCCTCAGCTGGACGCTGATGTGGCGGCGCTGCAGGCTGACGTGGCTGCCAGGGTGGCAGCAGCCGAGCTGAAGGTGGGGTCGTATGTGGAACAATTTTGCCTTGTTGGCACGTGGCATTTGTTCCAGATCTTGAGCTGTGTCTGGCATCCTCGCACACAACATAACTGTCCTGCCACTGTGGTGCTGTATGATGCACCCTGCCCTTGCAGGCCAAGTTCACGCAGCAGCAACAGGCTCTGCTCCATGGGGACCTGCACACGGGATCGATCATGGCCACAGGTGGGCTAGCAGGCAGCTCAGGATCGTTGGACATGTATGGACGTTGCCAGTGGATACAGTGTCAACCAGCTAGGATGCCCAGGGCTTGCTATAGAGGCTTGCAACGCGGTTACCTACCCACCTGCCCTGTGTATCCTGTGCTCTGTTACAGCTAGCACTTAATTTCAGCGTCTTGCAGCCCCCTAAAGTGCTCATAGCTGGGTAAATCCTTGAACCAGAAAAACAACGTCATACCTGTAAAGCATTGCTTGAAATAACACCCCCCCACACACAAGGACACACACGCACGTACGCGCGCTCGCACACACGCACCCACATCTTATATCCTTGCACCTTTCTGCCATCACACTCCTTTCCTTGCTGCAGAGGACACCACCTACGTGATTGACCCCGAGTTTGCCTACTATGGACCCATGGCCTTTGATGTCGGCAAGATCATCGCAAACCTGCTGCTTATGTTCTTTGCCTGCGACGGCCATGCCACGGGTGAGGGGGTATCCGGGACTGCTGCAAAAACTGCCAGGTGTTGAGGCCTGCTATGTCTAGGCTCGGGATTGCTTTGTTTGCTGGTATGCTAAGCTACATTGAGTGTCATGTGGCAAGAGAGTTGATTTGGTAGAGAGGTGAAGTGAGGCGGTCAGAGATCATCCTGAATTCCAATACAGTCATCAGCGCTGCACATGGACCTGCAAGGACTGTTGCTGTGTTTTTCTGCTTGCAGATGAGCAGCCCCGCACGCAGCAGCGGCGCTGGCTGCTTGATGCCACACAGGAGGTCTGGAATGGCTTCAAGCAGCGCTTTTGTGATCTGTGGCTGCAGCATGGCACCACAGGGGATGCCTATGCTGCACCGCTGTTTGATGGCTCCACCACACAGGTATGCTCGCTAGTAGCGGTTCTGCTTCTGAAGGCAAATGCACCAGCCAAACAAGGCCCCATCTGTGGACCGAGTCCCGACCCTGCTGGTCTGCTGCGTGTTTTTTGCTTTTGGCGGCAGCTGCCAACAATGCCATGGACATTGTGCATATCCAACTGATGCATCTGACTTAAGCTTGGCTCGTTTGGGTCTGCTGGTCGTGGCGATCCTGTAGGGTGGGGCAGCATTGGATGCAGCACAGCGCAGCTTCATGGCGGACTTGTGGCGGGATGCTGTGGGCTTTGGTGGTGCAGTGATGGTCAGGCGTATAGTGGGCATTGCGCATGTGGCCGACATGGACAGCATTAAAGGTCAGGGCGGGGCTGGCATAGGTACCGGTGGGAGGTGGTGCATGGGCAGAGGTAGCACCCCTGGGGCAAAAGATTAATTTGCACAGGGTTCTTGAAGGTTGTTATGGGAGCAGGTGCATTCTTCCGTCAGCCATCATCACGCATAGCCGCTTTCAGTCGCTGACCTGGTGTTGCCCACCCACTTCCTGCATGCCGTGCTTGGCCCTCCTGCTGTCCTACTGCTGCAGATGCCGACTTTCGGGCTGTGTGTGAGCGCCGGGCGCTGCACTTTGGGCGCAGGATGTTGGTTGAGGCATCAGCGGTGGCTGACGTGAGCCAGCTGGTTGAGCTGGCAGAGGCTACGCGGCAGGATGGGCAGCAGCCTTGCTGCCCACTCTAGGCATGCACTCGCTATGCCAGCCACTTGGTGCTCCTACTCCTGGCGGCCATGTGGCAACATCTCTCCCAGCCGTCCGCTTATGCTTTCAGAAGAGCATTTCATGATCGTTCACAGTTCAAGTGGGCCATTTCTGAGCTTTGGCCTTTTACACTGACTGCTGCACTTACTGCTTCACTGATTAGCTTGCGCCTCCTGTATGCGTTTGTCAACGTACTGGTGCACCCAAAGAACGCATATTGGCCCATAGCCGATGTTACAAACACAATGGAAGCAAGTACGCAATGCTGCATGGCTCGGCGGCGCTCGACATTGAAAATAGCCCGCAAGACAACCAGCACATGAAACAAAGAATAGTCAATGGATCAGTTCTCTCGCAGCCATTCGTTGTGGATGATGGCCCCCGCTGCAGGACGACACAGCAGATTGATGGGCAAGAAGGTAGCAAGGCTGTGGTGAGCCGGGGCTTCAGCAAGCCACAATCACAGAGGCTCCAACTCATCCTCCGCCTATAGGACAGAAGAGAAGTACAACGGCGGGCGAAACAGGGGTCAATGGGCAAGTTTATCAGGCAAGCAAGAGCGTGAGAAGGCGACGATGAGAGTGCGAACAGCAAATGGTTGGGGTTGCTCCTGCCACAAATAGGGCCAAAGCCTTCGACGCTTCCGACACAGTTCACACCTCGCATCAACGCCTCAGGCTCATCATACTGGCACGAACTCTGGCCCATAGAGTGTCCTTGTATGGTTACCACCAAGCAGCACTCACCAGGTGCGCCAAAACTTTGATGTCCTTGCCGCCATCAGGGCCTGGCACCAAGAATTGCACCTTGACCGGAAGCGTGGCTGACAGGGTGTGCTGCTTGCCGTCGTCATGAGTATAGTCGCACACGTTTGGCTGCACCACGGTGCCTTCCAGCCCTTGCAGATCCAGCCCCTCTTTGAACTTGCCCACATGGTAGACTTTGACTGGGGCCTTGACCTTAATGCGTGCTCCACTGGCAAGTTGGGCAGCTACCGCCGTCGAGCCGCTGCCGCCAGCGCGCAGTCGCTGCGACGCGCCACCAGACCGCCTGACGGCTGCTGTGAAGGGTCGCTGCTGCTGCAACGCGGCGTGCTGCATTGCTGCGGGGCTAGGGAGAGGAGCGAGGCGGTGGCGCAAGATGGGATAAGCGCTTCGGGCGTGGGGACCAGGCTCCGCAACGCCTCTAGCTCAAGGCAGTCGACGGTGAAACAGTTAGCGTCGTCCGACCGATGGCGGGGTGCACCGGCACTTGGCCATTGCGGAAGAAGGGAGAAGGCTAGACCAGCTTGCAACGGGCCGAAGATGTGTTGTTCGTAGCGTATAACTTGTATTTATCGGCAGCGAAACGTGGGTCGTCGCTCTCCAGGCCCAACCCCCACAAGCCGGGACTCTGGTTTCCCGGTTCTGCAACCTGCGAAACCCGGATGTGAGTGGGTGGAGTGCCTAGATACGGCGGGGTTTGCTTTCGTGAGGGCTGTGCAGGCAACAGCTGACTGCCACCGCCAACCGCCCCTGCCCGGACCTGCCGCCGGTGCTGCAGGCGCTGAGAGCTTGGACCAACCATGGGGAACACGTTGAAGAAGCTTGAGGCTTCTCAGGAAACTAATCTGAGCAGGCGCTCGCTGAACAGTACCACCAGCGCTCGAGGGCTGAGCCGCTTATCCAGCGGGCTGTCCCGCCTGTCTGCCAGAATGGGCCTGCTGCGGCGGGGCGCGGCAGGCAAGGCAGAGGCAGCCAACAGCCGACACGCGCTGGAACAACGGCTGGCTGAAGTTATCAAGGCAAGTCATTGTCCTCAAAAGTTAATTTCGAAAGGTGGATTGCCATTAACTTGAGACGGGCACGGTTTCGCACTCATTCCTTGCCGCACCGTCGTGCCTCGGTCCCCCAAAGAACTTTTCTTGAACAAATGTTACGGTATTAGGAGCAACTCTATGACATGTTTCTGCCATGGTGCTGCGCTACAGACGAATTCCGCGAAAAAAAAATGTCTGTCGTCTTTGCAGATCACTACATCTCCACCCTCCCGCCACCCCCCACACACCTTTGCTACGTTGTCATCGCCCCACCCCTTGCCTCCGTGCCCCGCAGGCGAAAATCGCCAGCGCCGGCCCAATGTCACCCAAGGTGAAGCTTAACCGCCTGCTGCTGCGCTTTGGCACCCTGCACGAGGGCTTCTCCGCCTGCCGTGCCGTGTTCCGCGGCCTGGTGGGCAGCGAGGAAGGAGAGATGAGCCTGGAGCAGCTGCGAGACGCCTGCGCCAGCCTGGGATACCACCTAGATGATGCTACGCTGGCGCGCATCTTTGAGAGTGCAGATCTGGACGGCAGCCGCAGCCTCAACGTGCACGAGTTCCTGGCAACACTGGCCATCCTGCACCTGCTCAAGGTGGGGTGGGTTGCTACGGCTTAACACACTGGCCCCTCTATACCTGCACCTGCCTCTCCGGCTGCCTCTGTTGTTGTCACCTTGCTGCAATAAACTCGATTGCATACCACTCAAAATGTCTGCCACTACTGCTGCTGCCACTGCTAGTGCAAATTGCCCATGTTCCTCTTGCACCTGAGCGGCTGCTGCTGCTGCTGGTTCTGCATGCTCGCTAATCGCATGCAGCATGTATTGCTCTGACAGATTGAGTGGGAATGCCGTGGAACCCAGACTCTATCCGTCTCCCGCCTGACACGCACACTGTAGCACACACCATCACACCTCTCTTCACCCCTCTACCCAGTCTTCTTTCTTCCTGCAGGGGCCAGAGGATGAGGCGCTTGCAGATCCCAAAGCCCTGGCCACCTGGCGCACAGCGGAGCAGGCGTTCATGTCGTTTGTCAGCAGCCAGAACGGATACATAGAGAAGGAGGAGTTGATGGCCATGATGCAGGAGGTGGGTGGGGGGTGGCACTGGTGGTGGCTGGAGGCTGGATAGGTTGCAAGTTAACAGCCAGTGCGCAGGACAGAGTAAGCAGGGACAGAGGAAATGGACGGCACTGAGTGCTTTGCTTTGTGCAGCAGACTTTTTGTTTTGTGCCCCTTAACCAAACCATCAGAAGGATCTTCGGTATGTGTGCCCGTATTGCTGGGCATCAGCAGGGGAATGTATGCAGCGCTGTGTGATTGTTACGACACCGCCTGCCTCCTTATTCCCCCTCGCTGCCCTTGCCTGGTGCAGGGCGCAGGCGAGACGCAGCTGCGTCACTCAGCGGGCGGCGGCGAGGACCCCATCAGGAGCATAGCCCAGCGGCGGTTTGAGGAGCTGGACAAGGACGGCAGCGGGCGTGTCAGCTTCCTGGAGGTGAGACGCAGAGGGCTGAGGCATTTATCGTTGAGAAGGCAGGGTAATTAGTTCAAATGGAGTGATTTAAGTCATACATTTTCTTTCGTGTGTATACGATGAATGAGGCTTTGGGTGTGACTGTTCTGGGATTGGTTGGTTGATCTGGAAGAGGTGGGCAGTGTAACCTATGTCCTGCACTAGTAGTGCCCACTTGAATAACAACAAAATACAATTTGGTTGTCAGAGCAGAGGCTGCATTGCGAAGTTTGGGCCCGATTGTCACCGCCTCAAGTTTGGGCAGGCGTGCAACCGTTTCCTCCACACCTTGGCCGCCTGCAGTTTCTGTTCTGCCTGGAGGGCTGGGTGGAGGATGCAGAGGAAGAAGGAGAGGAAGGGGAGAGTGGCATGCAGTAAAGCTGGGAGTATATAGAGCAGTAACTGCCAAACTCACTTGCAGTACTATTCGCTGCTGTCCCTCTGGTTTATGTATAAAATACTTTTGTTCAACTCGTGTTCCCAACCGCGGTTCATTATCCCGACCAACCAGCACACTAATTAACCCCTTGATAGCCACCTTTGACCATAATATGTATGCATGGGTGCATCCCCTTATTCATAACACACAAAGCTGATGCTGTACTGCCTATCGTATTGCCAACGCTGTAAACTGTAAGTATTGTTTGGCTGTTTGTCATGACAACCTGATATCAATGCGTGTAAAGAAGAAGACGTCGTTGCAAGAGCGGTGTTGCAGGAAGACTTCATGCTGGGGCAAGTGGCACTGATGTCACCCTTAACATGCGGAATTCTGGCATTTATTGATTGATCTGTTGCGCAGCTTGCGTTACCCTAGGTTTGGCATGTCCTGCTCTCCAGTTTGCATTCAGCCCCTGTGTCAAAAACCGGCCAACTACCGCAAGAAAAAACAATCAAAACACACTCGCCTTCCAAACTTCTGCCACATGTGGAAAAGCATGTTACAGAGGGCCGTACAATGTTAGTAATATCACAGCAGCTGGTAGCAAAGAATAGTATGAGACTTTGGACTTTGGAAGACAACAAATTGGTGCTGCGCTGCACACATGAAAGGATGCAAGCAGTGTTGTAAAGTGCTAATGAACAAAAGGCAACTGCAGAGCGTCTCACCAACGCACAGTGGGCGGGGGACGAAGCAGCACAGTCATGATGAAAGTTACTAGTACACAGGTAGATGAGAGCAGGGAGCAACACAACGCTGAAGTGAAGCGAGCAGCAGGCACCCAATACGGGTATGCTAAGGCTATGCTGTAAAAAGATGCAGCATAGGGTAACAAGCGGAGTACAAGGGACGCCTCCCAAGGGAAGCCTGCCAAGGGCGGGTTGGAGTTCTTAGGAGGAGAGCCAGGGCAGGTGCAACACCCGTGACAGCGAGCCAGTGTAGGAGCCAGCCAGTGCTGCAAGAGCTGCCATGAAGCAGGAGATCAGGAGCAGCGTGGGCAAGTGGCGGCCAGCAGGCAGCACCAGCCTGGCACCTCCACCACCGCTGCCGCTGCTGCTCCGCCCCAGCAAGTGGCCATTCAGAGCTGCTTCCTGGCTGTCGTTCTTGCTCATTGGGGACCCAATGGCGGTTTTCACCACAGCAGCACCGTCTGCACCATAGTCTACAGACAGCACCGGCACATCGCCTGCAACCCGACAGAGCAAGTGCAGAAGTACCACACACAACGTGAGTGGCAACGGTAAGGGTTCCCACTTGAGTATGGCACGATTTGTGTTTCACGTGTTTGTGCATACATCTGCCCTACTCGCGCAACACACCGGCACCTTACACAGCACCTGTCTATTGCACGCCTTCCCAACCATACAGGCACTTGGGGGACCAGCAACCCAAGAGGCGTCAACGCCTGCTGGCGCACCCTGTCCCCCCACACGCCTGCTGGATAGCTTGAATAACCCCACCAATGCCCCACGCACCGTGCTTGATGGCTTCAGGCACGTAATCCAACTCCTCGTAGCTGGGCAAGCTGGCCAGCAGCGGCGCCCCATCACGGACCACTACCTGCGCAGCACACATCACACCATCACAGCCCGCAATGTCCTTGTACTTGGGGGAAACCTGTGGGCTCTAGGCCGGGACAGCCTGCAGCATACCCATGCCCCTGGCACAAGATGCAGGAAGACATATGCCAAGGTGATGGGTGGCGGGACCATGTACGGCAAGGGTGTTGAACTGCAGTAGACAATGCAACGCACCCTGTCATACTGCGGTCGCGAGAGGAGCTCGGAATAGCGCCTTCCCCTGAAGATCACGAAGTTGGCTGGAAGACCTACGCCAATTCGCCCATGCTGCGGCAGGCGCATGGCAACAGCTGCAGGCAGGGGGACAGGTGAGATGCAAACAATGCAGGCAAAGGGCAGGAGGTCTTATGGTAACAGTCTGTGTTAATTGTGGTCCAGCAATTCTTGCACCAACGGGGTTTGTGATGCGTAACAACCAACAACCAGGTGCATGCGGCACCTCGATTAAGCTTCCCACCTGGGATGCTGGTCATCGCCTGCGGCCAATCGCCATACGGGCGGTCAAGGTGCGCCATGCGGCAGCTCTGCATGCACGAGCGGCCGGGTGGGCAGGGTGAAGACAAAGGCGTTGGTAAGACAGGGCACGCCAAACAACGTTTATACTGCCTTGTCAGCCACTTCACAATGTTAATGACTATTTCCAACAGAACAAAGCAATGGTTTCTAACCTTGTTGGTTCACACTCAACCTGAACCTCGACATTGCCCCAATGTGCCTGCTAGACATGATCTCAGCAGTAGGCCTGCATCCGTCCCTACTGCCAGTACTGTGTGAACCACAACCCGCCTGCATTGACTGCCTCCTATCGGCCGTGCCATGCATGCCACGCTTTACCTGCGTAAATACTTCCAGCATGTCCAAGTCTCCATACGCGTAGAACTGGTCACGCACGTTGTCAGAAGAGATGGCGGTGGGGATGCCCGCCTGCAGCGCAAGCAGCACAAGCAAAATACGTTGTGATCTATACGAAGCGGCGGCTAGGCCTTGCTCATGCCGCCGTACAAGGCAGGCAGTGACGAAGTTGGCGTGCAATGGGCTGCCAGTTGCAGGTTTTGCCCAGCCGCGATTTTGCACTGGCGCATCTCGTGCTGGCCCTGGTGTGGCACCTTCCTACCCTGCCCTTTCCAGCTTTGTTGCTCGGCAGTAGCCCTGTGCATGCCCGTTTTTATTCCTTACCTGTCGCAGTTCGTGAAGCAGCGTGATGCCCCGCCAGCGAGGCGTGCGCCCACCGCTGTGGCTGCGATCCTGCGTCCATTGGTTGACCAGCGGTAGGCTGACCACTGTCACTCCCGCCTGGCGCACCATTTCCAGCGTTTTTGCCAGCTCATCCGGGGGTTGAAAGGCCAGGGAGCTGCTAGGGAGGGCAGAGCATAAAGAACAGGATTGCACTGTGAAATGGACGGGATTTGAGTTGGCAGGGCGGGCTGGGGAGGGTATGTTGCTCTTTGGATCTGGGCACGAACAGCGGAATGAGGCGCGTATGTAGAGCGACCCGTACAGCTTGGCCCTGGGAAAGTTACTTACAGCAACAACCAATAGCCGACAGCCAGTCCAGCCTAGCCCAAATCGTGAAAAGGGGGTGTGGCAGCGGCAGCCACCAAGCGCTGCCATCCAACACAATTTGAAGCTGGGAATCCCCGCTCGAACACTCACCAGCAGTGCCCGCACACCACGCGGCCCTGGTAGCCGTACTGTATCGCCTTTCGCGCCACGTATCGCAGCCCCCGTGCCAGCTCATTGCCATTTTCGTCGGTGTGGAAGTCCAGGTCGAGGTTCCGCTCCTCAGCAAGGCTAAAGATGCTGCAGGTGGCAAGATGAGAGTCAGGCAAATGCGCAGTTGACTTGCCCCCCAAGGGTGCGTGCAAGGTTTTTGGGCGGGTGCAAGTGCGGAAGACACTAAGAAGCAAAAAGGCAGGCAGCACCAGCCTGGCGAGCTGCGTTTGGGTAGGTTTGCACGCCATGGACCCCAACCCCTTTCACCTCCCCCAAGACGCTGCCGATTGCCAACCTTGCAATTTTTATACCCAAGGGTTAGCACTGCCACCTGTTCCCTTCTTCACAAAAAACGCTGCAATGCAAACCGCAGAGAGGAAACCTCACGGCCCTGCCCAACTGCCAAGCCAACTGCCAACAAGAACGCCGTCACTGCCACCCACCGATCAAGCAGCTGGTCCCTGTCTGCCTCGCAAGTGGTCCAGTCATCGGACGGGTCACCCCCCTTCTCAGCGCAGCACACCGCTGCCCCAAGTATGCCGCCATGCGCTGCCACCATATCTGCCAAGGCGGTGGCCGCAGCTTCGTCCCGGAAGAAGCTCAGGACAACCAGGGACACCGCCTGCAGCTCCACCTGCAATGTTTTGGAAAATGAAATCCTTGGAAGATTACATCAACCACGGTGTAGAAAGAAAAGAAAGGGTGGCAATTGCAGATGGGAAGGCGCATGAGGGCAAGGGTGACCGACCGGAGGTGACGGAGTGTGCAAAGGGGAAGGCAACCAAGCGAGGAAGCTTCGAAAATGGTGAAAGAAGGCAGCGAAAACCAATCATGCAGAGAGACAGGCACGGTATGACAGCGGGCAAGCTGCAAGCATCCTTCCAGCACACACCTTGCCGGCCCACTTGTTGCGCAGTCGAGAGTAGACGGGCCAAGTGAGCTGTGTCTGCTTAGCCGACATATTGATGAGGTGCGTGCGCAGTGCTGAGGTTCCGTGGGCATACGCGCACCGCAGGCTGAAATCCATGCGGCGGTACACATCATCTTCATCCCAGAAGGCGGCGTCCCGCGCTGTACTGCGGTCGGCGCCGGTCAGGCTGCCGTCGGGGTTGCGGCTGCGCTCCGTGGTGTGGCCCTTATCTGCGAGGGTTGCAAGCAGGGTGCTGGAATTTGTTTGAATGAAATATGAAAGATCAATGCCATGTGCAGGAATCATGCCGTTAAATTTGGGATGGCCGCCCGGCAAGTCAGTGCTGGCTCCAACACTTACCGCTGCGGCACCCTGCCTGCTCTCCTGCCTGCCAACTCCCGCCTTTGGCAAACACATACACATGCACCCATACCATGCCACCACTTGCCAGTTTCTCATTGCTTGCTTGTGGAGGATTACAAGTCCTGCAACTCACCTATATGAGTGTGCAGATCTGCAAACGTCGGCAGCACCATCTTGCCGTGCAGGTCAACCTGTAGCGCCCGCGTGTGGCGTGCTGCGCTCCCAGCCGGGTATAGAGCGGCAACCTTGCCGCGTTTCACCTCGATGTCCAGATAGGCTAAGTTATCCACGCACACGTGGGTGCTGGAGGGTAATCCGCCCTCTATACAGCCCGAGGGCACACGGGCGTGGCAGATAACGTAGTGGCCCCCGCCGTGCGGCAGCTCAACGCAGCGCGGCACCCCCGGCACAGTCATGATGCCAGTGCCTGGTTGCTCCAAATTCCGGGAAACAGATGGGCACCAAAAGGGGAGAGCCTGCCTGCAGTGGTGTTTATTTTGGGTGGAGCCCCGCAGTGGGCCCGCTGCCGCTGCCGGCGTCGCTGCCTTCCACCCCCTCCGTGTTGCCTACTCCGAGACTCTGGCGCGCTCAAGGTTGGATTAATTCAATGTCAGCGCTCGGCAGCGGCCCGCGGATCGCTTAGAAGTCCCAGAAGGGCAAGTTTGGAGGGCTGGCGACTGACGCAGCGGCCGGTTCAAGGCGACTTGTGAGCCCAGCTCTCATGCACGGTGTCCGATCGAGAATTAAAACACACGTTGATCGACCGCTGGTGCCGGATGATGGGCACAGCTGGCACCGCGAACCTACCGGACTGCTACCTCTGAGCGCATTGGAGCGTTGCCGATCACTTCAAATCGTGAGTATGGGCCGCCGTCGTGGCGCTGCCTGTGCGGCCTTCTGTCTGCTGCCTGCACTGCTCGTCTTCGTGCGGGCCGGTAAGCAGGACCCGCTGCCGGCGACTCTGGTGACTTCCGCGGAGCTTGCGTCGCTAGCCAGCAGCGGCGACGCAGTGCACCTGTGGCAGCAGGCCACTGCCTCCGCCGCTGCCGCCGCTGTCGATGCGTTGGCGAAACAGGTGGGCATTTCGCCAGCCGTGCACTCACCCCACTGGCATCGTTTTCAGCAACATATTCCACTGCCCGTTGAAGGGCGTTGCATTTTGCGTTGTTGCTTAATCTTGCCGTATCAAAGCTTCCCTTGTTCTCCCATCTCGGTATTCTTCTACTCGCTCCCTGCCCCTGCTCTGCCTTGCCGTATGCTTGGGCAGGACCCTAGCAAGACAGTTGAGCTGCGAGGCGCAGACTTGGATGACCTTCGTATCTGGCACGGCCAGTCGGTGACACTAGGGCTGGAAGCAGATGGCCTGACCTACCGCTATGTTGTGTCTTCGGAGCAGGACTGGAAAAGCTTGGCCCAAGTGCTGCCGGCATCACAGGTGCAATGCCTAACCTAGGGTGCTTGGTAACGGCTTGTCCTGGCCAATGCCTGTCCATGGAATGCCAGCTGGTGCAGAACTGTGCAGTCCAGAGCCCGATTTTGCGTGGACTGCCTGATCATATCTACTTACGCAGCAAGCTGGCAGTACGCCCACAGTGAAATCTTTGGTAGCCAGGGACAAGTCTGCCTTCGCGCTGCGGTTGCCTTGTCACAAACATGCAATCATATTATCTGTTGGAGCCTGCAGGGCGGCCTGCTGCCCAAGCACGATTGGGACTCAATAGAGAGAGACTGGCTCAACCCAGTCAGCCGTGGCAGCCTGCTACCAGATTTCGCTCTGGAGGGGCCAGTGGATGTGTTCTTCACGCAGCCCACAGCGTTACAGGTGGGGCAGAGGATGAGCAGGTTTCCGGGAGGGCCTTCAGACAGAGTCTGCAGGAACTGCCGCGCCTGCACACACAAGCTTTGTAACTGTTACCTGCTGTTCGCACACCTGCTGCATGTCTGTCACCTCTGGTTTGGTGTATGCGAGCACGCATTGTAGGCCTGCCGGGATGTCCCAGCTGATGTGTGCTGTGCTACCGGTCATGCTCATGCTCTTCGCACTTTCTACCCACCTGCAGCTCTTCCTGCCGCATGCCACTGATGCCGGCACAGTGCGGCGCGTGCTGCTGCGTGAGGGCGCAGCTGTCATGGTTCGCGGCGCTCGCAACATCCGCCTGCGCCGCGCCTTAGACCTGCCCACCATCAGCCTGTCAGAATTCGCGGGTTAGTACTTCCGTCAATGCTGATGCTTGGGTGGTGGTCGTGCAACTCCTATTTGTCTTAGCAGGTTCCTCATTGGTTACCGGCCGATCATGGGCTCTCCCATGCTGCCCTTGCAATTTTGTTCCTCCAAGATCCTCCTTGTGCTTCCATCCAGCTGTTCTCCAAGAATCTCTCCCTCTTCCGTCCCATCAGCGTATTCTGCTTCTGCCGTGCCTTGTCAGCTGGCCTTCATCACCGTCGGGAAGTAACCGTGTGGCTGTGCATGCAGCTTGCCACAGAAACTGGTTGAATGGAAGTCAGCACAGTCTAACAGCCATTGTGTTCTGGGGACCACCATATGTGCAGGCATCGTCACGTCTGATGCCGGGCAGCAGCAGCCACTGGGTGTGCTGCATTTGCTTGCGGGGGTGCGGGACGCGGCAGCTGTACATTGGAATACAAGCCATCCTGACCAATCCCTGGGCCTGGTGGCTTTAGAGGTTGATCTGTCGCCACATGGCGCGGCCCTGCTGGCAGCACCCACCACCATCGGCATGAGTGGCAGCCACGGCAGGGCAAGCCAGCGCTTGCGAGTGCGGCGCGTGACGAATGGCATCATTGAATTGCTGCCACGTGACAGCCCACCGCCCAGCGGGCAGGCAGCACAGGGGGCGGTGGTGCTCCAGACAGCGGGGGCACCACCAGGAGCTTGGCCCATCACTTCAGTGCACCCTATGCAGCTGCAGGTGGGTGGTGACCGCCCACTGCCACTGCTACCTTGCTCGCTATCAAGCCTGCACTGTTGGGTCTGTAGGGCGCTAATTGCGGCCCACAAGCGGGTAAGGATTGTGTCCTCAACTCATCCTTGCATTAAACCATGCTGACCCCTCCCTGCGCCATGCCCGCCGCTTTGGTGCCTGGCAGTCCTATGAGAGGCTTCTACGCCAGGTCATTGCCAGCCGCCTGTTTAAGGCTCCTAGGGGCCAGCATCAGGCCCTGCGTGTGGCGCAGGATGTGCAGCTGCGCTTGATGGAAACAGAGGCGCAGGCCACCACGCTGCTGCAGCTGAAAATAGAGCTGGAAAGGCGGCCCAAAAGAAAAGCAGCAGCGAGGGCGGCGGAGGGCAAGGCCGCAGGCAGGAGCGGGGGGCTGCAGCATTCCCAGCAGCAGCAACAACAGCAGCAACAGCAGGCGGTAGCATTGGCTGATGACGACCCTCCAGATGCTTTCCAGGTGGTGGCATCTGCAAAGCGGCGGCTGGGCCCTCACGAGACGTGGGCCGCCACTGTGCAGGTTAAGGGCGATGCGCAGCGCGGCACTCTGAAGTTTGTGCCGCTGCATTTACAGCCCATTGATGCTGCCCATGACACAGTGCAGTATGCCCAGGAGGCACTCAACTCGCTGTATGGCTTGAATATGAGTGAGGTGGTGTTCCTGTGAGGATGGAATCAAGCACCCAGCTGCACCCCATACCATCCGCATTCACCAGCTCTTTTTGCCATGCTAGATAAAAGGCATGCACGCATGTTGTTGCTCTGTCTGCCACTGACGCACATAACCTTGCAAAATTGCTGTAACAGCATGCCGCGCACCTCAACAGTTCCACTTCTTTGGGTCGTAGACAAGTTTGTCAGGGAGGAGCAGGAGCTGCTGAACAATACTGCCCACCAGACAGCTCCCACGACATGCCACAATCCGATAGAGTCTGGTTTCTCTCCTTGTAGCCCCTCAACGCAACAAGCGCTGTTAGATATGCCAGTACCTGCGGTATTCCACAGGCAGCGGCTGCGGCACTGCTTTGCCGACACTGGCGGCAGGTCAAGGAGTGGCGGCGGCGGCAGGCTGTCGGTGGGTCAGTAGATGCCGCCACCCGCGATGATTTGCATTGATCTTCGCGATACAATATATCTCGGCGTATCAGCAGGATGAGAACGCTTATCGAAAACGGTCTCATCTCAGGACCTTTCCTCCGGCTGCTGGCCCTGCTGCGAATCAAGCCATCACCCCCCATGTAAACCGTCACCCTCGCTCCTCTCGGGCTATCTCTCACAGTCAGGCCATTTCCTCGCTGTGTCAGGTCACCCCAGCTTTCCGTAGTAAGCACAGATGGCTCTCGCTATCTCTTCCCTGGTGAGGGCGTATCTTCTCCCTGCAGCGCTCCCGCGCAGCCCTCCCACTCTGCAACGCCATCTATCCACCTGAAACATGCTTTGCTGAGGGATGCCGGGCGTGCGACAGCCCGGAGGCGACAGGCTGAGCCCTGTGGTCCTCACCTGGCTGCCTCACTCATCTTGGGCCTCTTTCTCTGCGTTGTGCAGAGCGTCGTGGCTCGCGCCACCAAGGGCGGCAAGACGACCACCAAGAAGGCCACCACCACCAAGAAGGCCAGCAGCGGCGGCAAGACCAGCTGGGTAAGCAGGAGCGGCGATGGGATGCACCCTTCATCACCAGTGCGACAACTGGCAGCCCTGCCAGCCATCCAGCCCGGCGTCTGCTTAGGTTTCGCACCAGCATGCGGATCTGGCAGCCAGCAGCACATGCCAGCCGGCCTAGTGGCATTCACTGGCCAGAGACCGACTAAGGCGTTTCCCGCCTTATCCGAGAGCGCAACCCTATCCTCAGCTGCAGCCTTGGCAAACCCTGCTTGTGTGTATTCCTGCAGCAATGGGCTGTCAACTCAAGTTTGCTGACCATTCCTGCATGTTTCTTTGACTTGTGTCTGGTGCAGTACGGCCCCAACCGCCCCAAGTTTCTGGGCCCCTACAGCGATGGCGCCACCCCAAGCTACCTCACTGGTGAGCCCCCGTGCAGCATTCGCAAAACAGCAAACACATCGGGCCTGCCTGCTGCCTTGTTATTTTGCTGTTTCCGCGCTCCTTCCTGTCCATTCCAGCCTCAAACCTTTGCCTGTCTGTTCTTTTCACCTGAGCAGGTGAGTTCCCCGGTGACTACGGCTGGGACACTGCTGGCCTGTCCGCCGACCCCCAGACCTTCGCTCGCTACCGCGAGATTGAGGTGATCCACGCTCGCTGGGCCATGCTTGGCGCTCTGGGCTGCGTTGTGCCCGAGCTGCTGGACGGCACCAACCACGTGGCCTGGTTCAACGCCGGCGCTGAGATCTTCTCTGACGACGGCATCCAGTACCTGGGCATCCCCGGCCTGGTCAACGCCAAGTCCATCGTGGCCACCCTCATCGTCCAGGTGTGTGGCTGGGTGCTGGTATTGCCCCACTCAGCGTGGTGATTCAACATGTTTTAATGAGTTAAAAGGCAGGGGTCATCATGGAGCATGGCAGCTGATGAAGCATGCAGCTGTTGTTGGACCCCAACGCTGTGCTGTGCTGGCTGCCATCTTGCGCATCCTCCAGCAAGCAGACACTGATCTGAATTTTCTCGCTCACCCTGCCGCTGCCCTGCTGCCTCCTGTGCTTTTTACCCCGCAGGTGATCCTGATGAGCTACGTGGAGGGCTACCGCGTCAATGGCGGCCCCGCTGGCGTCGACGCTGATGCTGTGTACCCCGGTGAGTTCGGTTGGGCATGTTAATCACCATCATGCACTGCACGCCTCTGGTCCGCACAGATGGGGTCCTTTGGTTGCTATTTAATGCTCAGCAATAAGCCAACCGCATTTTCAAGTGGCTGCTTTAGCAGCAAAAGCAATGTGAAGTGCGTTTGCCCTCCACTTGATTCGTCTTGATCTCAACCTTCCCTTTTCTGCCATGCTAATGCAGGCGGCAACTTTGACCCCCTGGGTCTGGCTGACGACCCCGACACCTTTGCTGAGCTGAAGGTGAAGGAGATCAAGAACGGCCGCCTGGCTATGCTCTCCATGTTTGGCTTCTTCATCCAGGTGGGTGTGGGAGTTAGCTGCTGTCGTACCGAGTGCTAATGGGCTGAGGTGCCATCTGGACTGGGTGGGTTGTGCAGCCCACCTGCACTCGGCTTGTTGGGAGAGGTTTTCACTCGCACTTCACCCCCACACACCCATTCCTGCTTCTTGCGCTTTTCTGCAGGCCATCGTGACTGGCGAGGGCCCCATTGCCAACCTGAACTCGCACCTTGCAGACCCATCAGCCAACAACTTCTACTCGCTGTACGCCTCCACTCTGGCGTAAGCAACTGGGCCAATTATTCTAGGTTCCGGACCCTAAATATTGCTTGTCGGCGCCCACATTGGCTGCCAAATGCTTGCTCTCAGCTTCTGCCACGCCTGCTGCTCTGTTGCTGCTTGACTAGCATATGCCTTAAAACGCACGAGGCATCCCTCGCCATGCGACGACGAGCCGAGAACAACAACTCTTGTGCTGCCTCCATCCCTCCCTTTCCCCTGTACGCTACACATGTCTGTGTACTGTTGGACAGTTTTGGTGTGTAAATTGAACTGAGACTGAAAACAAAGGAGAGAATATGAAATAGGGAGACCGGAATTGGAGCAGATTGCCTGAGCAAGCTGTTGACAGGAGTGGGCAGTGGGCGCGCAGCCGAGAGTAGCCCGCTCTCCAGCCCTCCCATGCTCCCCACTCCTTCTCACCCTAATCATGTCTGATAATACTGCTGATGGTCTAGGAGGGGTTGTTGGTCATCACGACTGGTTCCTGTTTTTTTTTGCTGGGTGCCAACCCATCACAGCACCAACCACTCTTCATTTGTCCCTTGCTTGCCTGGCCTTCCACGTGGTCGCTGGGCACAGCAAGGATGTAAAAATGGGCTGACACGGCCTGCCTCCGTCCTCCGATTTATGGCAGGGGGGGTGGGATGGGGGGGCGCAAAAACAACAAGTCCAGATGACCTCGCCTTCAAACCACCGGGCTGAGGGCTACCTCACCAACTGCTTGCCGAGAGAAGGAGGCATTATTACACATATGTTACACGGACAGCGCTGTAAGCGGTGCCAATCTGGCGGACCTTTGTGACCTCACTCCACCAGCTGAGCTTTGTCCAATATCACTCCACAGCCTTCAGCTGAAGTCCCGGTCGGGGAAGAGCAGCGGCGCCAGCAGCGTCCAGCAGTAGAGGCCCACAGTGACCCACTGAGCCACAATCTTCACCCACACACTGGTCCACCCCACATTGATGAGGTACTGCAGCAGCGCACATGAGCAGGTACGGCGAGTTGAGAAGCTGTACAACAAAGAAGGTGGAAGCTGTGCTGCAGGGGTGCAGGCATACACCCAGCAACCTTATGAGGCTTTGCGGACGCAGCAGAGCCACCATGGACGTGAACCACAGTTGGCAGCTGGCAGCGGCGGCGGCACACCTTTTCCTCCCCTGCCTGTGAGCCCCACCCAGTCATCAGCATGGCGATGTACATGGAGGCCAGCGCAAAGACCAGGTAAAACTGCGTGGTGGCGAAGAAAGTAGGGGGAGGCAGGGGCGGGATGAGCTGCTGGGTGACGGGCAGAGCAGTTGAACCATGCGTTGAAACATTTGCCATTGGGATGTGGCATGTGCACTTGGAGCGAACTGGGCATTGGCCCTTCAAGTTGCGTGTTAAGGCGGTTTGGAACAGCACCAGCACGCCGTAACAACCAGGGGGGGCCCACTTGCGAGTAGTTGTAGGTGACTGGCTCCAACTCAGCGCCGCCATCGGCACCGCTGGCGCCGGTCGGGCGTTCCATGGTGGCAGCACCCGGGGCCACGCCGTCCAGCCCCGCAGACGTGCCCGCTGCGCCCTCCTCCTCCTCGTGCCGCGGGTGGCGCGCAATCAGCGGCTCCTCAACACCGCCCATACTGCAAGAGGAGCAAGTGGTTGGTAACAAAATTCGTGCAGGTTCAGATGTGTTTTGTGTCGAGCTGTGATGGTTGCACAGCAGCTTGCACCTGACACTAACACAACTGCCGGAGCGCTGCAGGGGATAGCGCCAACCACTGAACAACAACAGCCTCACGATAAGCACCCCAGCCAGCACCGCCAAGATCCATGTTTTGTGTTGCCAGCCAGCAGAGTCAACCAGTGGGCCGCCTCAGGCCCGCACCTAAACGTCTGCGTGTTGCTGCCGGCCCTGAATGCGGAGTACACCACCGACACCAGCGTCAGCAGCACGCCCGTGGCCAGAGTGGTGGCTGAAGCAGCCGACAGGCGGGCCCCCAGGGCGTTGCATTCATAGTCACGCGGCTCGCTCTGCAGGGAAGGGCAAAGGGCAGGGTGCAAGCAGAGAAAGGTGTGAAAGGAAACTTATCTGAAAGGCGATTGAGGGAACCTTGAAAGCAGGGGCAGGCAGTTGTGCAGCTACACACCACCCATTTGGCTCGACCTGCTTGCTGACAAGCTGCTGGTTTCCGGCTGCAACAATACTGACGTGTTCCTCCTCCCCCACCCGCAATGTGCTGTGGTGCAGGCAACACATCACCTGGCGCAGCCGGCTGCCTGCCGACAATACCCTCAGCAGACACTTGGATGTACTGCAGGCAGATCCTCACCTGTAGCGCGCTGTACTGCAGGTACATGGTGTAGAGGGAGATGCAGGCGGCAGGGAACAGGCTGCCACGCTGGACCTGCAGGGCAGCCAGAGCAACAACCAGGGGTTGCGGCGGCAGCCGGCAGTCAAATGGCTGGTGTGGGGATGAGAAGCTGGCTAGGAGCGCAGGGGCAACAGCTGAGGTGGTGTTAAAGGGTCGGCAGCGTAGACACAAAGTGCGCAGCTGCGTGTTGTGCACACCTGTGCTACCCGTCGCCGGGTCCCGGCATGTAGATGCAACCACCTGGCTGGCACAAGCATGGCCGGTATCCCCCACCCAACAAGCATGGCCTGCAGCCCCATACCCAGCAAGCAAAGGCCAGCAGCCGCACTCAAGTTGAGGGGGCTCACCGAGGGATGCATTGTGATGAGTGAGAGGACTATGCAGAGTATGAGAGCGAGAGTGATGAGACAGATGTTGAGGGAGCAGTCGGCACCCGAGGGCGCAAAGAAGTGGTACAGCAGGCCCGCGATGGTGAGGCAGCCTGCGGGGGNNNNGTGGGAGAATGGGCGGGACACCAGGTTTGTTTGCAAGCTGGGCCATGCAGCCCGGCAGTCGCCGGTGAGAGGCGGCAGAGGTGCTTAGCAATATGTGTGGAGCATGTGCACAGTGAGCACCTGGCTGATCAGACAGGAAGGACCTTCATGCCCGAGACACGCGAGCAGTCGCTGACCAGAACCCCTGTTGTGCAACCGCACCCCAAAGCGCAGCACCCCACCGACAGCCCCACAGCAGAACAAACAGCATTTAGGCACAGACCAGTGACAGCTCGCGCAACCCCAATTCCCATCCACGCCCACCCGTCCACCACCATTGCACCCATCCACCCACCCACCCACCTGCATAGGCTGCCACAGTGACACCCAGCAGTGCCTGGAAGTAGCGAACGTCGCCCTCCCCAGCCTCCACCCACGCATCATTCCAGCTCTGGGTCACATCCTGCATCACAGCAAGGGCAGGAGTTGGTAGTGCCAAGCAATGCCAGGCCAAAATATGTGGCTGATAACGAAGGTGCCAGAAATAGGCGGGCGTAGCTAGAACAATGCACTGCGAGCTTGGCAGCGTTCGAGTTTGCAAGGCAAAGCCTTGACCCGCTCCTGTGCACTGACTGCTGAGCGTCCGAGCACTTCTAGTTCAGACAGGGAGCTTCTGCTGCCCATGTTGTGTCAGCCTCTCAGATGTTGTCTCAGCCTCAACACAGCATCCCTAAACTCCAGCATGCTCTACTTTGATTACCACTGCCCTCCAACCCACCAGCCTCGACTTTGCTGCCAACTCACCAGCAGGATGACCATCTGAATGAGCAGGAAGAAAGGGGAGCCAAAGCGGGCCAGCCAGGAGTAGGCGGCTATCATCCCGTTTGGCAGGAAGAAGGGGAGGGCGTTGCACAGCGCCCAGAGCCCCAGCTTGATCAGCCAGTGGCCGTGGTGCAGCACGCGGTCGCGGCGGTCGCTCTTGTGCTGAACCCCCACCATCATGGCGGCCAAGGTGGCAAACAACACCTGGGTAAGCCGCGTTGGGGGAAAGGAAGGGAGACGAAGGGTTGTGGTTTGAGCGAACAGGGGTGGCAAGATATCAACATGCACAGCAAGGTGTGTATAGATTCTGCCTGCATCAATGACACTGTCAAGGAGAGACAGAAGCAGGCAAGCAACCTGCCACGCAATCCAGCCCTTGGGGCATGCTGCACAGCACCGACAAGACTCACAAAGTTTCCCAGGGAGATGCGGTACACAGCCTGCTGGCCAAACCAGGCATCAGATGGCATGTCGCCGCCCGCGAAGTGACGCACAACCCCTGCAGTGGGCCAGCACCAAAGCCAGGTCAGCTGCGACGGCGGAGGCGAGCCCACAGGAACCGCCGCTGCCCCCCAAGGCAGCGCCCCGGCCCGCGGAAGCGGCGGCGCTCATGATTTGGACGCGTCCTGAGCTTCGGTTGAAGTCTGCGCAAGCCAAAAACCCGACCGTGGAGCTCACATGGCAGCTTCTTCAGCAGGCTACTTCCGAAGTCGCGTGCGATCCACGCTGTGACCAGAGAGAAGGTGAACAAGACGCTCCAGGCTGCCCGCGCCGAGCTGCGCAGCGCTTGCTGAGTGACCGCGGTGCAGCAGGAGCAGGCGCACCCCGCGGCAGCGGAGGCAAGGCAGCTTCCTACTGCAAACATAATGTTGCAAGGAAAGTTACCTTTGGGGGCTGGGGCCTGATAAGAACGGTGCCAGCGTGCCGATGCGCGGCGTCACTAAGCGTCGCCCTGCCGCCCAGTGCATGATGTGCTGCGCTACAGCTGTCTACAACAAGTGCTTGCCAGTATTGACACCTTAAAACCTTTCAGTTGGCAGAAGCGCCTCAAGGCAGCAAGACTGACCGTGTGATGTGCCGTTTGCAGCCAACCACTGCTGCCGCCAGGGCTCACGTCACGCCCCTGTGATTGGCCTATGCCGGCTAATAGCCAACTACGTAAAGCACTCCCGTTCTTCTCATCTGGCTCCCATTCAGCTCTGGCCCCCATTCGTCTTGATTCTTTTTGGTAGCAGCAGATCCTAAATATGACACAGGCCTCACTATACCTCGGTCCATAACCTGTGGCTTAGTCGGTGGTCAAGTTAGCAGGCTGCACAACCAAAGTATTGACGGATTTACCGCGCACGCATGGNNNNCCCCCCCCCCCCCCTCACACCATGTTGCAGCACTACACCGTTGCTACCCTACACTTGCAGCCCAACAGCCTCTGCGTCAGCTGTCAGCACTAACGGCTCATACCTAGGCAGCCCTACAACAGACCGAAATTTACCATGCAACACCTATCACCATTACTGCATTGCATTTCATTTTGCATTTGCATCATGACACCTTGACATATTGTGTCTGACATATAATGCCACATTGACAATCCTGACATATGACCTGGCTAACATCATGTTTACATTGACATATCGACCTGTGCATCACTCGACATGAGCGCATACCACGTGTGCATCTTGGTGCGTGCATTGGGGAGCATATCCCACCCATCATAGGGCGCTGTCCAATTTGATTGGCAGTCACAGCGGGGAACGGGCTTTGCCCTAGTACTGCTTGTGGTGGGCAATTGTATTGAACGCATAACGCCTGCGAATCGTTGGCCACCGTCGGTCTAACTCACCTAAGCTGCCAAGGATCAACACGTCCCCCCCACCCCACTGAGGTTAGGGGTTGCGTGTCCGGCAGGACGGTCAGCAGGCCAGGGGAGGGGTGTCCCTTGGCTGCTGGCAGGTCAAGGGAGGGGTGTCTCTTGGCTGCCGGCTATACCCGCAGGCACGGTTATGAGTCGGCCGGTACGGCTCCCCTGCCCAGGTCCAGTAGGGCCTAAGTAGCGGGGTTATGTAACACACACACATCCAGGGCTGGCCCATCAATGAAAATGTGGTTGCCCTGCCTGCTGAGCGTGTCGCCCGGCGTGTGTGCCGCCAGGTCCACAATGACGGTTGCCACTGCATCTTGGGAAGCCTCTTGGCAGCACTCTGGAGGCAGCACAAGCTGCATGTGGTCGTTGACGGGTTCAAGAGGCAACTCCATGACTGTTGCTGACTGCTGCGGTGGGCACAGGAGGGTTTACGGGGAGGGCAAGGGTGAGCTGGGAGGTAGCTGCAGCTGGTGCCATGTGCAGCAACAACAACAGGGCTCAGCAAGGCCTGGAATGGCCAATGGAGGAGGCTGAGGCTGCAGGCAGCATAGGGGGGCGGGGCGGGGGAGGCCAGGCAGTGGTGCCCTCGAGAGGCGACAGTGTGGACTCACCGGTGGAGCTGCTGCCCGTAGCCGACCTGTTGCCCCCGCAGCAGTGCCGCTTCACTGCCGCTGCCCTGCTTGCCCTGCCTCTCCATCTGCAAGGAGGCAAATGAGGAAGTGCGGCTTGGCGTTTGCGTCTGAATGAAGGACAGAACGGCAGGGATGAACAGGGCAGCACTCGCTAGTCATGGGCTCTTTTACAACGCTGTGCCTGCGCTGCCCAGCACTCACCATAACCGCCAGCGGGTTAGCTTCGTCTGAGGCAGCTCCACCCCTACGCCTAGTCAACACGACACAAACTCGCGGGTCGGAACAGGGATCGCCAGCTCTGCTTGGTACTGCCACCGACCCGTCAGTTCCATTCCAAGGCCAGCCGCAGCCCACCCTAGAGACGCCGCTCAAGACACCGCACCATGTGTTGCACCTGGTCCGCTCATTGCACCTTCAACATGGATGGGCCGCACCAATAACTGCAGGAACATGGCATCAACAGCCTGGTGCACCGTGGGCGCCATGCGGCTGCGGTAACAGTACTCGTGCACCACCTGCCCCCGATTACCGCGCTGCAGGCATTGGGCAGGCAGGGTGATAGGCCAGCTGCCAGCCAGCAGTAGGGTTGCAGCAGCGCCGCAGTACCGGATGCAGCAGAAAACAGCCGGTCCCGCAGCTCACGCTGCTTCGCCATTAGGCAAAAGCTTTCAAGGGCTACCGCCTCCCGCCGCTGCACGATGTGAGTCGATCAGGCCACACAAGTTGCCTCCAGCTCCTGCCACCGCCCCTGCCATCAGGCCTGCAATGCTCCTCAAGCGCTGCAGGATGACTGAAGCACGCTGCACAGCGGTGAAAGATTAAACAACACAAACGGGTCAGACGCGGGGAGGTCGCGGATGGCGGCGGCTGCACTGGCGGGGCACGGCAGGCGGCCGCGACGCTTCACCATGCGCCGCACAAATTTCTTCGCAAGTTACCATAAAGGCGGGGCGCTGGCCACAGCCTTCATCCAGCAGCTCGGCATCAGCTCTGCAGCCAAGGGTTATGCAATGCACAAGGCGGGCACCGCAGCCCGGGTCAAGCTGCTGGTGCACACCTCCACTTGCGTCCACGTCCTCCTCTTCCACTTCCTCGTCGTCCTTTAGCACCAGAGGCATTGCACTGCACTGCACTCAGTCCTGCTAAGTGTGGGGGGCAAGGAGGGCGCTCGGCGCCCCACTAGTGATCTCTTGGGGAGACCGGCATCAACAGCAACCTGTCAGGGCATTGCTGGAGGCCAATTGCCCCAACAGCCCAGTCAACCCCAAACACAACCCCGTGTGTTCCACCCCATCATGCCAATGTCAGCGATACATTACCGTGCCTGCACAAGCTGCAATGCAAATATACATTGGCGTTGTAGAACTGGAGTTACTGGAAACTGTAGGCAGCTCTTCACGCTGAAGGTCCGAGGGTGTCTCCGCCGGCTGCGCTGCTTTAACCGTTGTGTGTGTTACATAACCCCGCTACTTAGGCCCTACAGGACCTGGGCAGGGGAGCCGTACTGGCCGACTCATAACCGTGCGTGCTTTCAATCACGTGCCTTGCGATCTGTTAAAACCAGCTCGTGACCCTATTTATGTACATTGTCCTGCTGAGTCTGCAGTCACTGGTCGGTGGCCAGCAGAAGCAGCCTGGCTGCCTGTCTCCCTCAGCAGCCACCGCTCGCCACCTGCCGCCCGGCGCCAAACATCTGAGGGGTGCTATGCCTGGGCGGCGGCATGCCTTCCCGCCCCTCCGTGCAGCTCCTTACGCAATGCACACCGTCGTGGTGGCGCCCTGCTCCTGAAGGTGTGCTCTAAGGGCGCGAAGTTCGGCATAGTCTCTCGAGAAACAGTGGCACAACAGGAACCCCCGCCCGCTGGTTGGAAACGAGTGGGGGCGCGCGACTCGCATCAAGTGACAAGTTTTTCGAGCCCTCCCAGATTTGGCCGACACGTCACGAGGGTCCCGTGCCCTGCCTGCTGTGCCCGGCTGGCATCTCGCCCCACTGACCCTTCCAAATGGGCGCCCCAGCCGTGCAGGTGGTTCCGGAGGCATGCCGCCTGTCAGGCGGCCGCATGCGGCTTCACCAGGACCATGAGGGGTGGGGCGCCGCCTATGCCGTGGGGCATCACCAGCAGTTTCATGCCCACGGCTTTGGCGCAGGCGGGCACCTCCCTGAGGGCCACCCTGGCCACCAAAGGGACACCGTGCTGCAGCAGCACGAGCTGCATATCATCAACCGGATTGGCCACGGCACTATCGCCTTTAGGGCTGGCGGCCATGGTGCCCCAGAGGTCAGAGTGCCGCTACCCCACGGGGCGGTGATCATCATGACGCGGACAGGTGGGGCGAAGCTCAGGTTTCGCGAGCCTGGCAGCGGCGAGACCGCGGCGGACGTGCTCATCCACCACGAGGCGGTGCCCAAGGATGGGCAGGTGATGGTTTCCTACATGGTTTCCTACAAGGTGGGTGTGTGGTTGGGTGACAGTTCTAACACATGTTGGTACCGATATTGGGATCAAGCACTGGCAATTATTGTTGTTAAACGTCCAAATTTGTGCCCCAACCATATAACCACACCCAAGCACACTCAAGACAAACATTCTAAGCTGGTAACCATTGTGCAGGTGTTGTTCAATGCGGCCACTCCGCAACAGGCGCTTGTGGAGTGCACCAAGTATGTGGCGGATGCGGTGAGCTGGTCAGCTCCGCTTTGCTACCACTTTTTAATAAGGCTGACGGGCTTGGCTAATCCTGCTTCCCTGATTTGCAGTCCACCCTTGTGAACAGCCGGCAGGCAGCGGCGGGCGGGCAGGCGGCGGCAGGCGGGCAGCAACAGTCGCCCCAGCAGAGGGTGCAGGCGGTCTGTGGTAGCCACCTCAGCCCCACATCAACCTTGCGTTCCATTGGCTGCAAGGCTGCTGCCAAACTGGTGGAGGAGTGTTGTGGCCAGCGCCCCGCCTTCATGCGCACCACCCCCGTGCGGCGCATGGCAGCACATTTGCATCGCTTGAAGGACGATCCCAGTCTGTCGCCAGAGCAGCGGCAGCAGCTGGAGGCAGAGGTGCAGCCTGCCCTGGTCGGAGAGGCGGTGCGGCAGGAAAAACTTGCCCTCCAGCGTACCCGGCTGACAGCGGCGCAGCTGAAGCTGCGGGGCGAGCTGTTCCCTGTCCGCTTCCAATACCGCGGCGGCACTGCAGCCCTACAGCTGTTGCTCGACTGGCTGACTGGCGTGGAGCCGGGGGCGTCCACGGCCGAGGCCGTCCTGGCCAAGCCCAAGCTGAGGGAGCACCGCAGCGTTCTAGAGCAACTGTTGAACGGGCTGGACCCGCAGGTGGTGGCTAGCTGGGGGAAGGTCTCGGATGAGGAGCTCGAGGTGCATCGATTGCAGCTGGCCAGCGAGTTGGCAGCGGAGCTGCAGCCGCACGAGCGCGCCGCCTGCGACGCACTCTGGGATCACGCCAGCATGGGCATCGCTGTGAAGGCGCAACGTGAGGCCCGGGGATTTGCAGTTCCTGGCCCGTCGCCTATTATCTTAGATTCCAAGTCCAACCTGCTTGTTTGCTGCCTTCCTGCAGAAAACACCTTTAAGACCATTGTGTGGGAGGAATGGACGGAGGAGGTCGTCAATGTGCAACGGTGCAACGGCTTGAAGGCACTGGCCTCAGGTAGGCAGCAGCGGTCGGGAGCTGGCATGAACCAGGCTCGGGCATCTTGGCGGTTTGCTCCATAGCCCCCGCAGCCCCACTGCCCTTGATGCCTTGCTGCTGCTATACTTCTGCCCACATACACAGGAAAGTTTTTCGGTGGAGACCATGCGGGCGCGTCCAGGCGCGGCGGCCAAGAGAGCGGCAGGAGGCAGAAGGGCCGCCAGTTCGACAAGCTTGCCAGCGCCGAGCAGCTGGAGTCATTTCAGATGGAGTTTGGTCGGAGCCTGCCCGAGGGCACCACGGTTCGCGAGCTGGGACGTGGGTGGGGCTGCCGAGCAGCGCTGGTTGGCTGTCGTGGTGTGGTTGTGTGAATAGAACAACTGGCGGCAGCCCTGCCAGCTCGTGCAACATGTGATGGTGATCACTCAGCACTGATTCCGTGCTTTTAACCCCTTGCAGAGCACAAGACCCATCCATACCCTCTGAATGACCACTGCCGGGTGCTGTCCCCGGGCTCTGCCCCCTTCAAGCCCGCCGGCGGCAAGGCGCTGCTGAACAAAGAGAAGGTGGGTGCAACACCTGTATGTGGCACCACGCTGGTTGCTTGCTTGTGGCCAATTGCTATCCTACAACACCTGCACAGTGCCCGATGCCTTGCCAGCATCTTGCCTCTTGCATCTTGCTTCCTGCCTGCAGCGCGATCATCTGCGGGCGGTGGTGCTGGAGTCTTGCCGCCGCAGCGGCGTGGCGCCCATGACGCATCAGGTGGTGGATGCCATGTTCGCGCAGTTTGGCAGTGCAGTCCCGGTCATGCTGGGGACACAATGGGCCGACCAGGTCCAGCACATGATGCGCTCCCTTCAAGGTGACTCAAGGCGCACAGGCGCTGCCGGCAACTGGCATGGAACTGCGCTTGAGGGGGGTCGGTGGCAATGCCAGCGTTGTTTCTCAGCGATTGTACATCTGACAGGAAGCATCACACCCATGCAGGAGTGGAGGGCGTGCCTTTGATTGGCCAGGCGAGGGACAATCGTAAGGCGGTGTTGGCGGCGAACAAGGCGGCGAAGCAGCAGGCGGCTGGGAAGAAGCGGGCGGGCAAGTTTACTGTGGTCCCCGACTCGCGGCGCAGGGTGGTGTAGAAGAACCCTCCTGGTGCCAATGCCATAGTAGAGATTGCTTCTCTGCTTCTCCAGCATTGGCGAGAGTGTGACCCGACTCTTAGTTCTACACCTCCTATTGCCACCCCAAACACCTCCATATGGTCCACTACCACCCCCTCACTCTATTGTTACCCCACTCTGCCACCTTTGGAGGCCATCTTGCTGCTCTAACAGTCCATGAGCCTCGTGCCAGTCCGCTGGGGGTTGTGGGCGGCGGGAGAGGGTGAGTAGTGTGAGTAAGGGAACAAGGCGGTAGGGAGCCCTGTTTGGTGTACAAAGGTGGTGGGCGACCTTGTGCAGACCTGCTCAGGGTCGGCTGCCGCAGGCTGCTTGTACAGGCAAGCTCCAGGCCGCCACAACCCCGTGGGTGTTCCCACGGCGTTGGCACCCAGCCAAACGGCCTGCCCACCTACCCAAGGAAGGCAGCAACCAGGCCTTGCCCTCCCCTGTTTACCTCCTTCCGGTTTCTGCCATCTGCCCAGCTACTTCCAGCCCGACCAGCCCAGCCTGCAAAGCCCCGCAAGGCTGCCTGCCTGCGCCCGCCCCTGCCTGTGCCCCACCCACCCCTGCCACCCCGGGCGGACTCTCCATCCGCTCGCCGCTTTCGCGGGTTCGGCGTGAAAATGCCGTCGGAACACTTCAGAGGCCCCCGAACCGCGCAGGCCGCTGCGGGCCGACGCCGCTTTGGGCGAGCGGGTTGGGCGCAGGCAGCAGCAGGCGCCTCCCGCTGATTCCGGCCCCAGCATCGGCTGTTAAAGAAGGATGACCGGCAGAAGTAACAAACGCGGGCGGCGGTGCCCACCTGCAGGATCCTGTGCATGCAGGCCCCAGCACGGCTGGCCAGGGGTAGGGCTGGGATGTAAACCTAAACTTATAAACTAAACTAAAGTGAAGGTTTTTTTGATTCTGCCCATCACGGAGGCCTCCATAAACCGAGTTATAACCGAACGAAAAATCATTCAACTTTCTCTGCCTGCTGGGGACATGTCCAGCGGGGGGCTACCCTCAAATGTGGCCAATTTTGGGAGCGCATGTCGTTTCTGCCCAACTCGCTGCCAAAGCATTTCCATAAGTTTGTAAAGCGCACATGCAAGCTGCTTCATTTGGCCACATGAGGGCCCCATGTGGGTAGCCCCTAGCTGGACACGCGTCTGGCAGCTCTGCACATGCCAGCAACAGCATTTTGCTGCTCGTTTGATAGCTTTTGTGAGCGCAAAAGCCCAGGATACCCACTTGGATGCCTAGCCTATCACTAAACTAAACTCAATATATATTCAGCTTTATCACGGAGGCGTGCCCCCAGAAACCGATTGAAACGTTTGACTCAACTTTCTCTTGCTGCTGGCAGCGGCTCTGTGGCAGCACATGCCAGCAGCAGTAAATTGCTTTTGTGAGCGCCAAAAACCATGATCCCCACTTGGATGCTTTCCCTGCACGCCCTGGCATGTATGATGATCACCTGGGCAACCCAAAGGGGAGAACCAGGGTGAAAAAATTGGTTCTGACCCTCCACACTTGTCTTTTGGGCAGCCCTTGCTCCCCTGACTGCTCGTACACCTCAGACTTGCATCAAGAGCAGCCAAAAGAGCAAAAAAAATCTGGAACGTTATCTAAGGACAAACGAAAGACACGGGTGCCGGCAGAGGCGGGAGTCGCGACCTCCTCCTGCCGATTCCCGGGCCTGCCCCGCTTTCCTCCGTGAGCTTCGGCCCATCCAAGGCATGTTGCTGGGGCTGGGCTTTGCTTTGCTGGCTCGCTGCTCTGCGCTAGCTCATTCCACACCTCCATGTTCTTCAGGTGAGAGAATAGACGGCTCTCACCTGTCCATTATACAGCTGCTGCTGCTGCTGCTGCTGTAGGGTGACAGTTTGGTTTTCCGTCTTCAACTCCAACCTGAATGATTCCGTGCAGGCTGAGAGCGCGAGCGCTGCCTCAGACGAAGCTAACCCGCTGGCGGTTATGGTGAGTGCTGGGCAGCGCTGGCACAGCGTTGTAAAGTAGCCCATGACTAGCGAGTGCTGCCCTGTTCATCCCTGCCGGTCTGTCTTGCATTCAGACGCAAACGCCAAGCCGCACTACCTCATTTGCCTCCTTGCAGATGGAGAGGCAGGGCAAGCAGGGCAGCGGCAGTGAAGGCGGCACTGCTGCGGGGGCAACAGGTCGGCTACGGGCAGCAGCTCCACCGGTGAGTCCACACTGTCGCCACTCGAGGGCACCACTGCCTGGCCTCCCCCGCCCCGCCCCCCTATGCTGCCTGCAGCCTCAGCCTCCTCCATTCGGCCATTCCAGGCCTTGCTGAGCCCTGTTGTTGTTGCTGCACATGGCACCAGCTGCAGCTACCTCCCAGCTCACCCTTGCCCTCCCCGTAAACCCTCCTGTGCCCACCGCAGCAGTCAGCAACAGTCATGGAGTTGCCTCTTGAACCCGTCAACGACCACGTGCAGCTTGTGCTGCCTCCAGAGTGCTGCCAAGAGGCTTCCCAAGATGCAGTGGCAACCGTCATTGTGGACCTGGCGGCACACACGCCGGGCGACACGCTCAGCAGGCAGGGCAACCACATTTTCATTGATGGGCCAGCCCTGAAGAAGTGCGCGGCAGCAAAACAGCCACTTGTCGCCCCAGCCGTGCAGGTGGTTCCGGAGGCCTGCCGCCTGTCAGGCGGCCGCATGCGGCTTCACCAGGACCATGAGGGGTGGGGCGCCGCCTATGCCGTGGGGCATCACCAGCAGTTTCATGCCCACGGCTTTGGCGCAGGCGGGCACCTCCCTGAGGGCCACCCTGGCCACCAAAGGGACACCGTGCTGCAGCAGCACGAGCTGCATATCATCAACCGGATTGGCAACGGCACTATCGCCTTTAGGGCTGGCGGCCATGGTGCCCCAGAGGTCAGAGTGCCGCTGCCCCACGGGGCGGTGATCATCATGACGCGGACAGGTGGGGGGGAGCTCAGGTTTCGCGAGCCTGGCAGCGGCGAGACCGCGGCGGACGTGCTCATCCACCACGAGGCGGTGCCCAAGGATGGGCAGGTGATGGTTTCCTACATGGTCAAGGTGGGTGTGTGGTTGGGTGGCAGTTGAAACACATGTTGGTACCGATATTGGGATCAAGTACTGGCAATTATTGTTGTTAAACGTCCAAATTTGTGCCCCAACCATATAACCACACCCAAGCACACTCAAGACAAACATTCTAAGCTGGTAACCATTGTGCAGGTGTTGTTCAACGCGGCCACTCCGGAACAGGCACTTGTGGAGTGCACCAAGTATGTGGCGGATGCGGTGAGCTGGTCAGCTCCGCTTTGCTACCACTTTTTAAATAAGGCTGACAGGCTTGGCTAATCCTGCTTCCCCTGATCCCTGCCCTGCTGCTTCCCTGATTTGCAGTCCACCCTTGTGAACAGCCGGCAGGCAGCGGCAGGCGGGCAGGCAGCGGCAGGCGGGCAGGCGGCGGCAGGCGGGCAGCAACAGTCGCCCCAGCAGAGGGTGCAGGCGGTCTGTGGTAGCCACCTCAGCCCCACATCAACCATGCGTTCCATTGGCTGCAAGGCTGCCGCCAAACTGGTGGAGGAGTGTTGTGGCCAGCGCCCCGCCTTCATGCGCACCACCCCCGTGCGGCGCATGGCAGCACATTTGCATCGCTTGAAGGACGATCCCAGTCTGTCGCCAGAGCAGCGGCAGCAGCTGGAGGCAGAGGTGCAGCCTGCCCTGGTCAGAGAGGCGGTGCGGCAGGAAAAACTTGCCCTCCAGCGTACCCGGCTGACAGCGGCGCAGCTGAAGCTGCGGGGCGAGCTGTTCCCTGTCCGCTTCCAATACCGCGGCGGCACTGCAGCCCTACAGCTGTTGCTCGACTGGCTGACTGGCGTGGAGCCGGGGGCGTCCACGGCCGAGGCCGTCCTGGCCAAGCCCAAGCTGAGGGAGCACCGCAGCGTCCTAGAGCAGCTGTTGAACGGGCTGGACCCGCAGGTGGTGGCTAGCTGGGGCCAGGTCTCGGATGAGGAGCTCGAGGTGCATCGATTGCAGCTGGCCAGCGAGTTGGCAGCGGAGCTGCAGCCGCACGAGCGTGCCGCCTGCGACGCACTCTGGGATCACGCCAGCATGGGCATCGCTGTGAAGGCGCAACGTGAGGCCCGGGGATTTGCAGTTCCTGGCCCGTCAGCTTTTACCTCAGGTTCCACGTCCAACCTGCTTGTTTGCTGCCTTCCTGCAGAAAACACCTTTGAGGACATCGTGTGGGAGGATGGGACGAAGGAGGTCGTGAATGTGCAACGGCGCAACGGCTTGAAGTCGCTGTTCTCAGGTAAGCAGCAGCGGTCGGGAGCTGGCTTGAACCAGGTTCGGGCATCTTGGCGGTTTGTTGCATAGCCCCGCAGCCCCCCCTGCCCTTGATGCCTTGCTGCTGCTATACTGCTGCCCACATACACAGAAAAGTTCTTCGGTGGAGACCATGCGGGCGCATCCAGGCGCGGCGGCCAGGAGAGCGCCAGGCGGCAGGAGGACCGCATTTGCGACAAGCTTGCCAATTTCAACAACCTTGCCAGCGCCGAGCAGCTGGAGTCATTTCAGATGGAGTTCGGTCGGAGCCTGCCCAAGGGCACCACGGTTCGCGAGCTGGGACGTGAGTGGGGCTGCCGAGCAGCACTGGTTGGCTGTCGTGGTGTGGTTGTGTGAATAGAACAACTGGCGGCAGCCCTGCCAGCTCGTGCAACATGTGATGGTGATCACTCAGCACTGATTCCGTGCTTTTAAACCCTTGCAGAGCACAAGACCCATCCGTACCCTCTGAATGACCACTGCCGGGTGCTGTCCCCGGGCTCTGCCCCCTTCAAGCCCGCCGGCGGCAAGGCGCTGCTGAACAAAGAGAAGGTGGGTGCAACACCTGTATGTGGCACCACGCTGGTTGCTTGCTTGTGGCTGATTGCTATCCTACAACACCTGCACAGTGCCCGATGCCTTGCCAGCATCTTGCCTCTTGCATCTTGCTTCCTGCCTGCAGCGCGATCATCTGCGGGCGGTGGTGCTGGAGTCATGCCGCCGCAGCGGCGTGGCGCCCATGACGCATCAGGTGGTGGATGCCATGTTCGCGCAGTTTGGCAGTGCAGTCCCGGTCATGCTGGGGACACAATGGGCCGACCAGGTCCAGCACATGATGCGCTCCCTTCAAGGTGACTCAAGGCGCACAAGCGCTGCCGGCAACTGGCATGGAACTGCGCTTGAGGGGGGTCGGTGGCAATGCCAGCGTTGTTTCTCAGCGATTGTACATCTGACAGGAAGCATCACACCCATGCAGGAGTGGAGGGCGTGCCTATGATTGGCCAGGCGAGGGACAATCGTAAGGCGGTGTTGGCGGCGAACAAGGCGGCAAAGCAGCAGGCGGCTGGGAAGAAGCGGGCGGGCAAGTTTACTGTGGTCCCCGACTCGCGGCGCAGGGTGGTGTAGAAGAACCCTCCTGGTGCCAATGCCATGGTAGAGACTTTGCCAGTCAGATTGGACAGCGCCCTATGATGGGTGGGATATGCTCCCCAATGCACGCACCAAGATGCACACGTGGTATGCGCTCATGTCGTGTGATGCACAGATCGATATGTCAGTGTAAAACATGATGTTAGCAGTCAGGACATATGTCAGGATTGTTAATGTGGCATTATCAGTCAGTCACAGTATGTCAAGGTGTCATGACGCATATGCATGAATGAAATGCAATGCAGTAAAGGTGATAGGTGTTGCATGGTAGATTTCGGTCTGTCGTGGGCTGCCAAGGTATGAGCCGTTAGTGTTGACAGCTGACGCAGAGGCTGTTGGGCTGCAAGTGTAGGGTAGCAACGGTGTAGTGCTGCAACAGCAGACTATCCAGGAGGTTTCCAGTCGTTTTTCCGCCCTTCCCGAGATGTTCTCGACGTAGATTTGGGTCCCCAGGCTGGACACCCACCCACCCCCAGTTGGTGCTGACGCTACTTCTGAGGGACCCCTGGGTGGGGCTGGGATGTAAACTTTAAACATATAAATTAAACTGATCTAAAGTAAACTAATCACCTGGGCAATCCAAAGGAGAGCATATGGTCATCAACGCGGTTCCAACCCTCCACACTTGTTGTGGCAGGATAGCACATTTGCTGCCACCCTGGCATGCATGCTATGCTATGCATGCTGTGCGGTATCTTCTTGGTCTGATCCACACGCTTGTTCGTGGTCTTTCACCTTACTGTGACTGACGCCCTGCGGTCTGTAACCGTGCCTACAAAGCCTATTTATGGCCAGGCTATCCAGCGGTCCTCAGTCCTACAACAGTGATCATCATGACCGGGTGGTGCCGACCGCTGCAGCCAGCCCCCGACATTGGCCTGCCAGCCCCTTTGACGGCTTTTGTGAGCGCAAAAGCCCAGGATACCCACTTGGATGCTTTCCCCGCACGTCCTGGCATGTATTATGATCACCTGGGCAACCCAAAGGGGAGAACCAGGGTGAAAACGTTGGTTCTGACCCCTCACACTTGTCTTTTGGGCAGCCCTTGCTCTCCCGACTGCTCGTACACCTCAGACTTGCATTAAGAGCAGCAAATAGAGCAAAAAAATTCTAATCTCTCCCATTGACCACTCTGGCACGGTGTCACTCTCTGTGCTCACTTGAGCAACGTTTGTCGACACCGACAGGACTCGAACCTGCGCGGGTTTCCCCAAGAGATCTCTAGTGGGTGCCGAGCTAGTTGCTCAAAGCGGTGCTGGGTCGCAATTTTTAATGTAAGATAACCGGTTAATACAATTTTTCATCGTGGTTTCTATGCCCGGCGGTTTCCATTCACCTTCACGGCTACTCTGTACGGGATGGCACGGCCCTTCTCACAGCGCCAGCTCAGCAGCGCCGCATTCAGCAACGGCTGCAGCCTTTTGCCCAGCGTTTTGGCGGCACCGTTGATGAGTTGCAGCGGCTTCTTCACAGCCTGTGGCGCATTCCCTGGGAAAACTGCCACAAGGAACCTTTCTGGCGCTTGATTTATGATGCCTTCCCCACCGCTGCTCGCATGCATTTG
>JAAMXP010001783.1:0-41764 GCA_019693395.1 Ettlia oleoabundans | reverse complement strand
CCCCCACACACACCACACACCACCACCCGCCCACTGGGCGCTGCTCCACACTTGTCAAACCTTTACCTCAATTCCAAAGCACGTGCCTTCCCAGCAACACACCGCACACAACATCACCAACACATGTGACTTCCTTCAACAACCACAACTACCGTACCTGCCAGAGCACCGCCCAGGGCCCCCATCACCACCCTTAAGTTGACCCCGCCGCTGCTGCTGCCACTGGAAGAGTAGCTAGGGGATGGTGCGGGGGCTTGCCACCTGTGCAATGGGCAAGCGATGTGGATTTATTCGTGGGTGGGCGGGTTATAACCTATTGTTTTATATGCTATGGGGCAGGGAGGCGGAAGCCACAGGGAAAGCAGGGTGGTGTGCGAAATTGCTTTGCCATAAATTTGTTTACGCATAGTTTGTGATGGAGTGGAATTTGCTGGGCAGCGACAGCAGGGTGCGGCGGAGAGAAGAAGTATCAGCAGGGAAAGCTGTTGAATACCAAACTACTTTGTATGCACCGAGCAATAGCAAAGTTGTGGTGGGCGGTGAGGTCCGGCGCTTCACAAGGGCAGGACTGCTGGCACACACACGCAACAGGACTGCGACATGCTGTTACTCAAACGTGGGCGGTGGGGAGGGGCTAAATGGACATAACGACTGCAACAAGCATCAGCAGGCAGCGGCAGTTGCAGCAACCGAGCACATTTGTGCCCGCGAGTGTGTGCGTGCATGCAGGTCCCAACTTGAGGTTTCACCAACAGTAGCACATCAAAGACATTGCAGGCAGCAGCAGTGGTGGCAGCTGCAGCAGCAGCGGCGAGCCGACTGCCAGTCAGTCAGGTGGGTTTTGAGTGGTGCCAGCTGCGGCAGCAACAGGCGCTGGTAGCATATGGACACACGGCTGCAGCAGCCGGGCACCCCAAAAGAAAGAACCCACGGGAAGCAGCAGGGCACCCACCAAACGGGAGAGGGGCTTGGGCTTCCAGCTTCACAATACAACTTGGTTGTCTTCTCGTCACTCTGCAGTCCATGGTGTGTGTGTGTGTGTGTGTGTGTGTGTGTGTGTGTGTGTGTGTGTGTGTGTGTGTGTGTGTGTGTGTGTGTGTGTGTGTGTGCGCGCGCGTGCACGCCCGCGTGCGCGCGCGCGTGCGTCGGGGGTTGGGGTTTATGGGCGCGCCTATGCAGCTGCAAGCAGGTGTCCAAGTCGACGGTGTGAAGCAGAGTTTAATACTATGTAATTGAGGCTTCCAGTGCCAGCACCTTGCATAAGCTCAACCATCTTCCTGGCAGATCCTCACCAGGAGGTAACTCAGGCATCCAAGAAGTTCGTTTCTCGAACAGTCCTTGTCTTCATCAAAATATAGGACATCAAGCCACGGATAGGCTGTCGCACCGTAGGGGGCATTTGTGGTTGTGGTACCGAACAGTGTGATAAAATTTGCCCATTCGGAGTCCGAGGAAAGACGTTCACCTGGCCGCAGATCGAGATAGCCCTCCACGCACAGCCATGAATCCTCGTCTGCGGGATTTGTGGTGCGTGCGCGTGTGTGGGTGTGGGTGCAGCGGGTGGGTGGGCGGGTAAGTGAGGGGACACTCTTGGATTTATAAGGGCAGTGGACAGGGTAGGTGAAGGTGTGGGTGGTTGGTGGGCTGGTCATGCCGGTGGGTGGGAGCCGGAATCTCCTGTGTGTGAGCGGCAGGGTGGTGAGTAGAGGGTCTTGCGTCTTTCAACATTGCGGGCAACGGGCATGGAGTTGTGGAAAGAATGCGAGTTGGGGAACCGGTATAACTGCACCTCAGGCTGACAATAAGAGGCGGGCAGTCACGCGATATTGGTGTCAACAGCTAACAACGCCGCCAACCTATAGCAAACCCATCTGCCCCTACCACCACTCACATTGGACCGCCTCGAATTCACCGCAGGCAGACGCTTTATCTACGAGGTAAAGAAAACCCACTATCAAAGTCTCTGCACAGGTGTTCTTGATGGTGTACTTCTTAGAAGCAGAGCTCCCGTCTTGTGCCAAGCGGCGACGGTGGTGCTGCCGGAACTGTGGGTGCTGCGCTGCTTGCACCGCCCCGCTGCCGCCGCCGACAAGGGCTGGGGTGGCCGCGTTGGAAGTAGGCCTGTAGCAGAGGAGGGTGGAGGCAGATAGCTTTGGGTACAACGGTGAGGTAGGTACTAATAGTGCCACAACCTACGTCACACAACTTTGGAATGATCGAGCTGTCATGCCAGTACCAAGTACCCAGGTACAGTGCTTGAGCGGGTGGACAGCGGCGGCGGAGCGGAAGTGACGGCAGACGGTCCCGCTGTTGTGCCTCCCAGCCCCTGGCTTGCCTGGTGTAGGGAGGCACCACGAACGACAAACATGCCGGCGCAAACGCCAACAGCAGCACCAGGGGAAAAAGCAGTGCGGGTTTGCTTGCGCGGCTGCCCGCAAAACTCATCCCGCTGTGAACGGCGGGGAGCGCCAAGGTACCGTGAGCAACACACGTCGCATACATCAGCAAGAAGAGCCGCGTGGGGATGACCCTTTAGCTGAGATGTGCTCCGGCCCAGGGAGATTTGTGGAGCCCGTGCTTACGGGGAAACCCAGATGGGCAGCCGGCTCATGACGACAGAAACAAAAGAGCACCGAAAAGCTTTAGGCATTGAAGGTTCCCCGCTGAGAGCTGAGAGGGATGCCTGCCAGCGCCTGCCAGTCGGGCTCTCGTCGGGCTGATCCGGTAAGGCTGCATCCAGACGTTTGGCAGCCCTTCCGGCAGCGTACATCCAAAACTCTCTGGGCTCCTTAAGCCCTCAACGAGCGTTAAACCACCTTTGTAGCGTACTTCCTATCCATTGCCAACCGGCCAGGCCCCCCTGGCGGCTCTTGCATGTTCTTCACTGTTTGTTGCTTACTATCTTAGGTGTTGTTCAAACGAGAAGGGGCAGGAACACGCTTTGAGAACAGGTAGGCAGCTGGCGCCAACAGTTAGTAGCCCAATGACTTGCGTGTGCTCTCGGAAACTGCACCATGCAGTATTTTACGCATTGCAGACTATTATGGATATAAAGGGGGAGGATCAGGCCCCAGCAGGCACCGGCAGTGCAGCAGGAGGCGGATGCGGCAGGCAGCCCTGCGGGCCCCGTCGCTGCTGCGAGGCCAGGTGATGCAGTCCTACAAGAGCAGCAGCAGGAGGAGCAGCAGGGAAGTGAAGCGCCGTCAGGCTTGCAGCAGCAGCAGCAACCACCAGGCACTTCAGAACGCAGCGGTAGGCAGGTCACCGACCGCAACAAAGCTCAGCTGCTCAGCAAGGCGCGAAAAGGGGAACCAAATGCTGCCTGACACCTGGTGTCGCGGCGTATTTGAATTCTGCACACAAGGCGGTTGACACTGTCAGGTCGGCAGTTGATCCCTCGGCATCCCTGGCTTCCTCTGAAGTTCTCGAACTCAGAGAAATTTGTTCAAGAAATTCTTGCTGGGAAATGAGGAAATCTGCCAGGAAACGCTGGGGAATTGTTACACTGGAAAACGCAGGAAACGTGCCAGGGAAATTTCCGTTATTTTTGTTGGAAAGGTAAGGGGTTGTGGAGGACAGTACAGCTGACAGTACTGGGCCCCTGGGGAGGGGGGGGGGTCCCCCTGTCCTAGCCCTCATTTCTCACGGTTAGCTTGATTTCCCACCGTTTTCCGCCCATTTGTAGGGCGGGAATTCCTGACTATAGCAGGACCCTGTGCGCTCACGGCCAGAGTCGGTCCAGCCCCGCACGCGCGGATTTACCTGGATCAGGAAAGACACCCTGCTCCCAATCAATTCAAGAATGGGCTCGTCCAAGCAACAACTGGCCCTGTGCAGCGGCGCGAGGGGCCCCTCGCGCTGTCGTCCTCTGCTCGCTTTCTCGCTCTTGGGAGCGCTGTGGTCGTCCTACATCTCCTTATGGGTAAGATGCCGGCGGCTGTTCAAACAGCCAAGGCGCCTTCTTGCTGTTGGCAACACGCGCTCTCCAGAGAGCACTCCAGCTCCTGCTGGGTCCTGTTTGTGCATGTCCGGTTGTCAGCTGCCCGCCGAATGTGGGGGTGCCCAACCAACTTGTTGTTCCTCTTCCTCCTGTGCAGGGGGAATCCAGCGTCTGGCCCGCCTTGTATGCGCCACACAAGCAATGCATCACCCTGCTAGGCCACCTGTCTAACGACTCATTGACCTCTCATGAAGCAAACTTATGGTTCAACGAGGGGGCAGAGAGCGGCTTTGATGCCGGGCTGTTGATTTTTGCTGATTTTTTAAAGAGGAAACGTTCCCAACTAGATGACAAGTGGGATGCAGCGTTGCAAGGCCTGCAAGAGCGCGGCATTGTCATAGCAGCTGGTGTGCCTGTCCCACCAAAACATACCAGTGCAATGCGTGTGTGTGTGTAATATCGTTGCATTCCCAGGGCTGAAGACTCACGTCATAACCTTGCGTCGTGTTTGACGCACAGCAAGCCACGATAGAAATGTTGGGCAAACTTCAGTGTCAGTTTCAATCGTTGCCTTGCCTATCTCCTGAGGTGCAGGTTTTCCATCCTCCTTGGCCAACACGTTTGTCAACTTGTACGTCTTGCGCCACTCCTTGGGATGCAAGCTGCCAGTTGCCATCATGTGAGGGTTGCAACGTGTTGTCTTGTTTGTGTGCACGTCTATGCTGGCCGTTGCCTTCCTGCCAACTTTGGCATGCCTGGCAACGTGAGCTTTGTTGTTCACCCATACAAGTTTGCAGGTATTGGGGCGACAACCCTGCAGACAACCCTTCCAAATCCACGGTGGTATTCATGCAGGTGAGGCTGGGTCAATGAGCGAAGAGTCGAAGCCACCGCACAAATCCACAATGTGGTTGTGTGTGTGTGCGGCGGGTGGGTGGGGAATGGGGTGGGGGTGTGGGGCCAACAGGCGGGGTGGAGGGACATGTGTGAAAGGGAAGCACCACGTGGCTGCACATACGCTCATAATCTGCTTGCTCCCTTTGCGCCCGCCCGTAGAGGCACATCAGCAACCTTCAATTCATCGATGCAAGCAAGCTGCCCTACCCGATGTATCATCGCATGCTGCAACGGGACACGTTCAACGGGTGCGTTGCATGGCTGCGGGATGGGGCGGGTCCCATGGGATGAGGGCATAGGTGCGCTGCACTGGCGGTGGTGTAATTACACAGACGCCAGTGCGGTGCACCTTGTTATAGTACGGTTCATTGGCCACTTGTTATGCATCTCTTCTTGCCGGGCACAGTGAGAGACGTGTTCCCTTCTACGTTCAGGTGGAAGATCAAGAGCTTTGCCATCTACGCAGCCCCTTTTGTTCACGTGAGCTCCGCATGAGGTGTCCGCCGGGATTGGTGCGCTTGGTACATGTGGTAGCCTGCACTAGAAACACACTTGCTACTCCTTCCACTTATAAGCCCGGCGCGCTCTTGCTCCTCGTGTGCCTACTCCGCTGCAGGCTTTGTTTATGGACAGCGATAACATGTTGTTACTAGACCCCACGTTTCTGTTTGACTCCCCTGAGTACCAGCAACACGGCAGCCTCTTCTGGCCCGACATTTGGTGCGGTGACCCGCCTATCTTTGCTCGAGTAGGACTCAACGTGGGGAACAACATCCCACAGACTGAAAGCGGCCAGTTCTTGGTGAATCGAGACCGACACCGTGTGGCGTTAGAATGGGCGTTGTGGCTCAACAGCCGCGATGAAGTCACATTTAAACATGCGTGTGAGGCATCATGTTCTGTCGTGGCCTGCAATACCTAGCAAGCATGCACACCCGGCGGAAGCAGTACTTGCGCGAGTTCTGATCCTTTCACCCTTCATGCTATGTGTTGCCGACCATTCATTGTTTGGCTTGCTGATCATTGCCTTTACTGCGTCTCGCAGATGGAGACAAGGATACCTTCAGGGCCGCATTTCACCTAGCAGGCGCTCACAATCACTACTTCCAAGTCCTCAAGCCGCTCAGCCTATTGCTTACCGAGCGCTCAGAGGTCAGAATGGGTACTCACTGTGCAGCCTAGCCTTGGTGATTGGTATGTGCATGACCTTGTGTGTGCCAGCCTGTGAATTTAAGGTGCACAACTAACAGTTAGAACTGCACATGCAGCTTCTCGAAAGCATGATTGTGACCACCCCTCCTCTGCACTGCAGGGCGGCTTCAATATAGCGGGCTTCTTGCAGGTTGCGTCGAATGGCTCTGCCCTTTTCGCGCATCGTGTGTCAGGCACCAAATATGACCCAAACATGGACGATGGCCGCCCCGTCACGCACGTCGCCGTATGCTCTTGCCACTACTTCAAGAAACGCGGGTGGACCATTGATGGCAAGCTCATCGTGCCAGCCGATTACGCGCTTAAGGAGGTCATCACTGTAGAGAAGTGCAATTTTAACCCTCACGAGTTGCAATCTGCTGCTCAGCGTTGTGCGGGCTACAATGCGGCAACGGCAAGCGGCACCAAGCAGCTTCCAATTTTCAAGGTGGGCAAAGGGGCAGCGCGCGATTGGCAGCGGGTTGGGCCTGGGCATTCCATGTTGCTAGAGGTCAAGCTCCTGTTGTAAACAAAAGGCAACGAGATCTGCTCACTGCGGTGTCCACCGCCATGCTCATGTGGCCCCTTGTTGCTTGCTTGCTTGCCTAACTCTTGTCTCCAGCGCTGCCCTGCGGCCGTGCAGATCCCGGAGGGCTCTTATTTCGATGCCGCTCTAGCAGCAAGCGAGAAAGCATTTAAGAAGCTTAGGAAGAGCAAGAAACAAGATTCTAGCCGATTCCTTCTTTGACTTGCTCCGTCCTCACCCCAGATGCTGTGCGTTTTGTGAAGCGTGGCGAAATTGCTTGCCCATTCCTTCCTCCTGTATTACGTTGTCGGCTACTAGGCCCTTAGTACCACAATGTGTGATCCCTACCACGTCTGCCTCGTGCGCTCTAATTCCTTCCATGTTATTCAATGTGCCTCAACATCGTGTGAGAGTAAGCAAACTTCAATCACTAGCTCAACACTTCATTCCTTCATGTGCTGGTTGCAGCTGCAGGCGTGGGGATTTCTAGATATTGCTCAATTACCGGCTGACATGTCGCGCTCCAACAGCCACATCAAATACCATGCGTGTAAAGGCACTGCCCCCCCGCTTCGTGGCGCTAACGTGTTCGTGCAGGTGCCAGCATACAGATCTGGCGCGCCATCCCAAGCCAGATCTGGCCAAACTGCCGCGCTGGCACATCAAGCCTGGGAGGCTGCCAACAAAATAGATTGTCCATTCGGAGATTCTACCTGTTTGACCAAGGGGCGCCGCCTTAAGCTTATTGAACGTGTCCTTTCTGCCATGCGGCTGTTGACAGGGGTTCGCAAGGGGCGTGCTGGGCAGGCTTCCACCGGATGAACCCAGGCCGACACCTGGGGCCTCAGCGCAACTCAGTTTCAACCTGACACCTCGTTGGTTTGTTTCAATCGAACCTCCAGCCTTAAGAAAGCTGAGCTGCAACGGCATCGAGATCCGTGGGTAAGGCAGCTGGGGCACTGAGCCAAACTCTAGTTCATTGCCTGCTTGATGGGCGCCAAAGAATGGCACTTCATGTTCAGTGTGCACGAGGATGTCATTGTGTAGCGGGGAGCACAATTTTTTCTTTTTGTGTAGCGGGTAGCACAACTTTAGTGGCTTGTTCCACATGGTTTAGACCATGTACATATATCGTACTATTATGCTTGGTTAACCAACTGGCCCAGATACAAGCTCTGAGTCAAGCAGAATGTGCTGTACAGCGCACCATGAAAAATGCCATAAATTTGACTGAAAGACCGCTTTGAGCGGATGACGTCGCGTTTCAGGCATCGCTTCCTTCTAAGATACCACTTCCCTTCCGCCATTTTCCGTCCGCCATTAAGATGTTCATGCTACGGCGGCAGCTCCAGCCAGCAGTGCCGCCCCCAGGATCAGTGCACCCTGCGGCAGTGTGCAAGGCACGACAGCAAAGGAATCAAGAACTGGTGTAACTTATGTGTTGATGAAGCTGCTGCTCGGCTATGGCTAGTCCCCAGCCAGGCAACTCCCAGCTAAACATTAACATTGAACTGTCCTGCAGCCCACCTGGAAAGCAGAGGAGTTTGGTGCACCACTGCCAGGTGCCTGCTCATCTCCCTCTGATGTGGCCGTGGTCTGCTGTGTCTCAGCTGTGTCGGTGGGTGCATCAGTAGCTCGCTGCGTGGCATCACCTCCAGTTGCCACCGCAGGGGGAGTTGTTGTTGAGGGCGACGCGCAGGCGCATGAAGAGGACACAGAGCCGCCGTTCTCTTCACATTTGAAATCGGCTACGCTGCCAGGTGGGCACTGGCAGGCCTGGCGTGCTTGCTCGCATGCATGGTTGGAGGCCTGCACCGAGGAGGCCGTGGCCAGCAGGAGCACTGCGGCTGCAAGGCAGAAGGCGGACGAAGGCATGTGGGAATGCTTGCAGAGCTGTGACGAATGCTAGAAATTAACGCAAGGTGAATGCAGGTGAAACAAGCAACCTTGAAATAACCAGGTCCGCGTTCTGGGAGTGTCCCACAGCTGGAAGCCGGTGGAAACAGTCCACGTGGGATGCAATCCTGCAGGAGTTGCCTAGAAAACTGGGCACTGGCTCACTACCAACATCACAGTTTGTACCTGACCATCGCCTGACCATGAAGCCCTTCACAGCCGCGCTCCTGCTGGGCACACTTCTGCTCTCGGCCGCCTTGGCGCGCGGCGAGGAGAGCGATTGGTGCCGCGAGCAACGCGAGAAGTGCAGGAAGAGCTGCCCCGAGGACGCGGAGATGGACTTCCACTGCAAGGACGAGGGTGGTAAGCAGACGTACCGCTGCGCGGCCGCCACAGACGCCGTTAGCTGCTCAGCTAGCTGGCATCCTGTGTATTGCCAGTGCAAGCTACAGCATTGGCATGTCAGTGCATTGGCTGTCTAATGTTTGATTCGCAGAAGCGCAGTCACGCGAGCTTCTGCCCCGCTTGGCTGCCCATGCATGCGCGCAGGTGCCCGTGGCACTTCCTGCTCCTGTGTGTCCGCCGATGGCTCTTCCTCGCACACCGGCGCCTCTTCCTCCTCCTCCTTTGGTGGCGGTGCCTCCGCAAGGGGCTGGAGCAGCGCCGGCCACGCTTTTGCCAAACACTGAGCGGTGGATCGGCCTACCATCCACCCCCCAACTGCACAGCCCCGGTCCGCCAACAACACTCCCTTCAATGGCCGATCAATATGCAACCCTCCCGGCGCTTTTGGGCAGCGCCAGTTTCGTTAGCGACGTTTTCGGAGGGTACGGAGTTGTGTTTCCAATATCAACGCTGGCGAGTATTTGTGGTAGCGCGCATGTAAGTTAGTGCAAAAACGAAGGACTCCGCCTTCCAAGGTTTGTTAATGAATTCAGCGGCAAATGGACAAGTGAGGCCATGCACCCAAAATCTTCTCAGCGCTCTCGTATCAACGGAGAAATCAATTCAGTATGTTGACCAAGCAATCCCCTCACTGGCTGGACACGCCAGCCGGCAGCTGCTTCTCCAGCTGCGAGGCGCGCCACCGCCGGATCCACTCCCTCGCCTCAGCAACATTGGGCGGCACGTCGGCCTGCGCTGCCTCACCCTCATCCGCAGCGCCAGCACCTGCAGCGGCTGCCTGCTTGCCCTTCCAGGCCGAAATCCAGGCACGAGCCTCTGCAACATTAGCGGGCGTGCCGCTGCTGGGTGCTGCCTCAGGCGAGGGAGCCGGGGAGGCGGCAGCAGCCTGAGCTGTGGGGGCAGCTGCGGCTGCCTCAGCGACCTTCTCTCGCCCATCGCTGGTCACAGTGATGCTGCTGGCCTGAGCCGCCTCCTTCTCATCACGCACACGCCCACCACGACCCGCTGCCACTGATTTGACCACCCGCACGTCTGCATGGCGGGCATGAATCAGAACACAGTGAGTAAGCTGTAGTGAGCAGGAGTGGCGGAGGCATCATGCTGGGTAGTGCAAGCCATGTGGAGGTTGCGGAATGTGTCACAATGACAGAGGCAAAGGAGCTTCAACACATGAAGGAAAAGCTAGGAACTGGAAGGAAACCTTTCCCACCTTGGCAAGATTAAGACACCAAAAGGAACGGTCAGCCAGCCAATAATACAGCTCACCAACAAACACTTTACTACAGCCACCAACCCAGCCAGCCAGCTAGCCAGACAGGCAGCTCGCAACGCAGCCGATTTCTATCCAGCCAGCCAACTATCCACGCACCCGACAGAATCTCCTTCTTTCGCTCCTCGGTGACTGGGGCGGGGGGCGCCGCAGGGGTGGGGAATGGCTCCAAGCCCAGCCGCTGCCTGTGCCGGTCCTCAACCGCACCCAGGAACAGCCTGCAGTGAGTGGGCGATGGCAAAGCCAGGACGCGGGATGGGCATGTGAGAATTGCACTTTCACTGTTCCAATAGTGATGGCGTATCACTCACATGGCTATCTAGTGCAAACGGAATGGCAACGTGAGCTTGGCAAAGAGAGGGTAGCAACTAGCCGCCCATCTGCTCAGCAATCATTCCCGGTTTACCTCAGGTTGTCCAGCGGGGTCATCGTCTTGCCTGCCGCATCAATCGCCTCCTGGCGCCGCAGCTCCAGAGTCTTGCCGGCGGAGGCGGGTGTGCCCAGTGCTGCCACAACAAGGGAGGCCAGCTCCTCCCGGCTGATGCGTCCGCTGATGCGGTCGCCTGTGGTGGAAAGAAGTGGGAAGCGGGAGGCAGGCCAGTACGGAGAGTGAGGATGTGCACAGGACAAGGGCAGAAGGGAAGGGAGGGTTTGTAAAAATTTTGAAGTGCGTGGTCCGCACGACGCATCCTGCAAATTTGCTTCAAGACGCACACCATCACCGTCACTCACAGATGTAGCTCGACTTTCCTGCAAGGCCTTCATCCCCACCCACCCATCGCACCCCCTCCAAGTTCTTTCCTTCTCCCATTTGCCTGCCTGCCTGCCCCACCACGCCCCAACCCACCCTGGCTGCCTTCCAGCAGGAAGTCTCCCGGCTCCGATTCGTTGGTGAGGCCGGTGGGGCGCAGCACACAATACGACAGCCCAGAGGCACGCACAGCGTTCTCTCCTGCACCCAGAACGGCAACAGGCCATGGCAGGCAGGCGTTGGAATGGTAGGCAGGCTGGCGTCGGGGTAGAGGAGCAAGCGTCAGCCATGTCAAGGCTTGCTTTCGAATTTCCAAACTGCACACAGCACCAGTGAAAGTTTCCAGCACCTGCAGCCCTGCCCTTACCCCTGGCCCCCGCACCCACACCCACCAGTGTACTTGTGGTTCAACACGCCACCGGGGTTCAACTGCAGCATGGGCCAGGGGGCAGTTGTGCAAGGAAGAGTGGGAGACAGGTGTCTACAGCTACAACCTACTGCGAATGCAGCGGGCTCAGCCAACTCCACATAGGCACGCAGAACAAAGTTGTTACTGACGGGAGACAAAGGTATGCATGTAGGCGTGTGCACAGCCTCTAAATAGACGGCCGCAGCAGGAGCAACAGCATGCCACATCACTGAGACAATTGAGGGATTGGAATATAAGACGAGAGAGCATAGAGCCAAGACATAACAACATGGAAGGATCTTGGTTTTGTTGAACGTGCCTGCACAATTGGGATGTCCTTCTTGCGCGCCTCCTCATTGTCTCCAATCTTGGCGTTGCGCTCCACTCCCGCTGCACATTATGGTGACGAACGGAACGGAGCAGCAACACCCCCATTGTAGTGTCACAGTAAGCACGCGGGCCGCAATGGGCGGAAGGGGTGGCAAGGGAAAGACACCTGCTTGGTGTGTGTCAATACACGCCACAGCAAAGGCAATACAGCAAAGAACAGAGGCCTGCGAAAAGCATTTTGAAAACTTCAAAAGTTTCAATAAATCATATCGCTTGATTCACTCCAACCCACTACTCCAACCCATCCCACCCTGGCCTCCCTCACCCGAGGAGACCATGAGCAGCTGCGGGCGTGGCTCCCTGTATGCGCGGATGCCGCCCTCGATAGCCAGCTCAAAGGCGCCGGGGCTATAGCGGGGGTTGGGGAAGCCGTTGAACTCAAACCTGCGGTGGTGAAACGGTGGGTGGAAGGGGTTTCGCTTGGAAAAGGTGAGCTCATGTTTCACGCCCCTCCTAACATAACATCCCTTGTCCTCACCTGTTCTAAGCCAGCAGCCCAGGTGGGGAAGCTGCAAATAGTGCTGCGCAGTAAGCGGACGCACGGCATAGACAGCCTTCTGGCCCCAGCGAACACAGGTGGATAGGTATGAACCTCCGCTTGCCTCCCTCCTCCACAAGCACAGCAACTCGTCCAACGAAATTGTCACCCCACTCATTCACCCACCCACCTGGACAGCACGAGCCCAAACTGACGGATGCATGAGGGGTCCAGTGGCGGTGCCCCCGGCACCGAGCGCGCACGCTTCACCAGCACAAATTGGTGCCAGGGCAGGTAGACCGTGGTCCAGTCGCCGTTGGGCAGGGTGTCAAAGGTGGCCTGAAGACATGTGCAGCGGGTGGGCAGATAAACGCTAGCCATCTAGTACAGGATGTCCCCATGACAAGGTCTGCAAGCATCTTACCCCGCAAGCAATCCCGTCACCTGGTAGGTGTCCTCCGGCACATCTGACTGTGCTTCCTGCAGAGGCACAGCATGGCAGCGGGGCAGTGCAGCAGCTGTGATGCTGGCGGCAGGGGCAGCGCTGTAGATGGCTGTGGCAGCCAGCTGGCATCTGCCACACTACAGGTGGAACAGGTTGATGACTGCCCACCGCACCCATTCACCTGCCCACAAGTGATCCAATCAATTGATAAACTTAACATCCCCTTCTTGTTGCCCCCTCTCTGTTGGCCCGTTCCTTGACCAGATTCTCATACACTACCTACCCATGTTATACATGCACCACAATAAGCCAGGCAACCAGCTGCGACACAAGTAAGCAACACTGACCACCTCATGTTTCAAGTCCTTCGCACCGCAAACCAACCCACATCGTCCCCCACCCACCGTCTTGATGTTGAGCTTGAAAGTTTGCCCCGCATCTGACCGCACCCTAAGGCAGATGCCGTCATAGGCACTCAGGTCAAGCTGCTCGGGCAGTGTGCGTGCACCGCAGAAGCCGCCGCCCTCAACAATCAGCTCGCCTGGCACACAAAGGGCGGGAGGGATGAGCTTTTGTGGTGGTTTGACAGGCTGCAATTGGACATGGCTGTGAAATTGTGTGGCGCAACATATGGGAGTTGCAAATGTGGATGTGGCTATTGAGAACTTCAGACACCGACGTTGGACAGGCGGCAGTGTGCTGACAATGTATGCTGCATGTTTGCCACACATTGTGTGGGGCAGACGACCAAACTAACATGGACAGCAACTTCACAACAGGCCGCCCTACCACCCCCACCCCCACTCGGCCACACACACCTGTCCAGATTGCGCCGCTGCCGTCCTCTGCGGCTGCGAGCCCGCTGGAGCTGCTTCCGCCCATGATGTTGTCATCCAGCCTACATCAGGTGTTGCGACCAAACAAGGAAGCAAAGTGGTGCAATGCTGTGGAGCAGACACGTGCCAAGCCACCAGGCATGAGCCCCCGAGCGCTATCGCCAACGCCTGCAACTGGCGCATCCCACTCTCCCGCCATGAAAGTGCTAGCCCGCTCACTTTTGCCACTTCTGCAAATCCTCGGCGGATCGCATGCGCACCACGCCCTCCACCTGGCGCTCGGGGGGCGACAGGTACCGGGCAGCTGCCGCCGCCACGTTGGACACACCGCCCGCATCCACACGCTCGGGGGTCATGTCATCAAGGTATCTGCTGTACAGGTACGCATGTGCCGCAGTACAACATTGGTGGTAAGCGAGTTGTAGTGCAGCACCCGCAACATATGGAAAGCGAGAGGTGCGGGAGCCGGCAACACCAACCCTGTTGAGGGTGCTGCTGTTGAGGTTGTAGAGCTGCCGGCTAACAACCAATGCAGTTCAGGCAAACAGGGCTGCCATTTCCATACACACCTCTTCACACATTGCCAAACTATAACAGACCATCCCAGCCAAAAGGCCATGCAGCAACACGCTAGCAACAGGAGCGGTGGCTCACCCCATCTGGCCCTCGGCTGTGCGCCCAAACACGGCGCCAACAGCGGTCACCACCTGGGTCACCCCCGCAAACAACATGGGCGTCAGGGTGTCAGGTTTGGTGATATCCACGCCGCTCTCAACAAACAGGATGCCGGAGCCGTTGGGCTGCCGCCCCTCCACGATGCCGGCTTTGCCAAACACGTCCTTTGCCCGCTCAGCGCTGCGCACCGCCGCCACCACAGTGCGGCCTTGGGCCAGCAGCTGCACAGGAGGTGGAGGAGGACCTTGATTGCAGACGAACCAACGGGATGGCCCCACCAAAGGCTTTCTTTGAGGGAGAACCGGGCGGCGCGTTTGTCAATCCGTGCGCTGCCTCCCCAGCCTCTGTCGCTGCATAATGCCTGCCTGCTCTCCTCGGTTCTGCAACTCACCGAGTGCACGAGAGTGCAGCCCATGCGCCCCGTAGCGCCAAACACCAGCGTGGCATTCGTACGCGGCAGGCGGGGCGTCTCCTCGGCGCCGCCCCTCCCCGCCATCCAAATTGTGCCACCCTGCTGACCCTGCAGAGCGGCGTAGGCAATGCCTCCGATGGCAAGCAGCACCACCGCACCACCTGCCAGCAACGCCTCTGATGGGGCGGCAGCAAAGGAGACGGCGCCCTGCATGGGCGCAATCCATAAAGGGAGAAGGTTGTAAGCGGGGTGGTGGCGGTGGCAGGGGTGGCTGGCAGTGGCGGAAGTCAACGCAATCCAGCCCGTCGCACATCCACATTGTAAGCTGCATTGCCTCCACGAGATCACAGCCTGTGCGTGCCTGGACAAGGAAGTCGCTCAGTGCGGAGGCCTGCACGTGCTGCATCCGCCTGCCGCGCGAGATAGCAGGCCGGGTAGCTGTCCTGCACATCAAGGGCTTCATCGCAGCCGCAGGGGCTCGCAGCAGCCCCGAGCTGGCCAACATGGCACTTCTCTACCACTCCTCTTCACTTCGGCACCGGATAGACTGCCAAGCACTTCGATCGAACGAAGAGATCGCGATGGCGGTTAATGCGCGATGTATAAACGGCACTCACATCCGCCTCGTTTCACCCGCCGTGGATGGGGCGCCATGTGGCGCTCTCATCCCGCCACCTCGCGTGTGCATCTCTGGTGCACCTGTCCTCCCGATTGACATTATATTCCCTGCATCCACCAGACCAGGTCTACCCCGACTCAAATAATGCTGGGTTTGTTTTCAAGTAATGCTGGATGTGCTTTTACAACTCAAAGGGTCATATCAACATTGGTCGAAGAAGCTAGGCAGAAATGTGGGCGGAACATGGGTTGCGGCAAGGCTGTCAAGGAAGTGGGGTGGGCACGGTATCATCCATCATCACAGGCAAATGGGCAAACCAAAACAGGGAAACAAGCAAGTCTGGTGCTAGAAGGAGCCGAGGAGGGGTGCACGCAGGAAACCGGAGAAGAAATGGGTGCAATCATTTCGCTAGGACGAACAGTGTATCGAGATGAAAGTTGAGAAACATTTGGGGGTTCTGGTTTCGTGTATGCGTGTGGGGGCAACCATGGCTCTGGGTGGCGAGCAAGGTGTACAAACCCCAGTGATCTTCAATAAGGTTGTTGCTGTCGGGGGGGGGGGCAAGCGGGCTGGCTAGAGGGACTCGATTGTTGGTCAGAGCCTGGCAAGAGGAGTGGATGCTACCGCAAAGTCAAGAGGAAGTGGGGGTGGGCAGCCTACCTCGAGAGCAAGGAGGAGAACTTCAGGGCAAGGGCAGGCGTCAGCCTGCCGAGACCCATGGATTCAAACGAAGGGAGGGTGCAAGAAAGGCCGTGAGCAGGGTTGTGCATGGAGGCGAGAGCTTTCAAACGAGGGTGCAATGCGTGCCGGCTGAGAGTAGGGGTAAGAGCAGGGCGCTTCTTCTCGATTAGAACCGGCACAAGTAGGCTAGTTGGGCTGCAAAACACAGGATTGAGTACAAGATCGGGAAACAAGAGATCAGGAGGGTGTGGCACATGCAGGCAGCATACATCTGGCCGGCAGCCTGCCGCACACGCATAGCTGTACCGAGAATTGCGAACATTGTTTGGAGGGGGGCATCAAAGCGCTGAGAAAGTGGCAGGAGACTTTGCAAGACGACGAATGCTCGAAGGGGGAGGAGGTAGGATAGGTAAGGCTCCTCTTGAGCCATGGGGCCTGTAGCCAGCTTAGTTAACAAGGTTGAGAACCTTATCGCGTGCGAGCAAAGAATGGCTTGTGCCAACAGACCCATAGCCTGAAAGGAAGAGGGAACGAGAGAAGCAGGGACGGGGAAGGCAGGGCATGAGATGGGTGTGGAGAAGATGTGGTGCACAGGGGCAGTGCGCTAGGGCGCTAAGCACAAGAGGATGGCGTCGGCGACAGGGGGAAGAGCCAGAGGGACCGCTAGACGCAAAGAAATGTGAGTTAGGGGGTGCTACGCGCAAAGGGGATGGTGGTCGGCAATGAAAGGAGGAGTCATGTGGGAGCGTTAGGAAGGCTACGCCATCCCAAGAAGGCTGTGTGCTTAGGCGGAGGGTCTGTGCAGCTAGTGATACAGGAGGGCATGCAATGCCCAGCTGGGGGTGTGGGTAGGACTTTCTACCAATCAGGGAGGGTAGTTAAGAGGAGATGCAAGGCAGGTGCAGCGGCAATTGCCACCAACCTAAAAGATGCCGGCACGAATCATGATGGTTCCAGCAGCTGCCACAGCAGCCGACAGGGCAGCGGCAGCAGCCTGCTGGCTCTCCACAGCGCGCACACCCTCCTTGCACACCCCCTCCAGCAACTGCGATGACAAGGAACAAGGCAGTGGCTGGGGCAGCTATGGCAGGGCAATACGTTGCAGTTTCAAATAAGGGTGTGGTACATGCTGTAACATGCCAACCCGCGTGATGGTTTGCAGGAACTCCGGCCAGCAGGCGCACTGGGCTGCAGGTGGGTGCAACAACCTCCCTGCCTAGCCTTCCTGCCAACTCACCGTCTGGGTGACCGAGTTGGAGATCACGCCCACACGCTTCATCTCGCGCGCCAATTCCATGGCCCGCTCGTACTGGTGCGCACGATCACAGGCGGCAATGAGCGCGTTGTAGACGTGGACGGTGGGTGCCACACCCGCGGCCTGCATGCGCTCCCGCACCCGCAGTGCGTCACGCCAATCACCCTTGAAGGAGTGCGCGGCAATGAGCCCGCAGTAGGCATAGTCACGGGGCACAAAGCCTGCAATTGATGGAGTGGAAGGGTGGGTTGATCAGTTGACTGTTGTCCACCCTCCCAAGATGAATGCCTCGCATCAGGTACCAAGACAACCAAATGAGCTAGCCAGCCGAAACCAGCCACCCCAACGCAATCACCTGCAGCTCGCATGCGCTCAAAGGCCCCCTCCGCTTTGTCGGCCAGGCCGCTCATGCCATAGGCGGCGATCAGGGTTTCATGTGAGACAGCGTCTGGTGAGGGCATGCGCTGGAACAGAGCCTCAGCTGCCTGCACCTGCAGAGCCTTGCCCAGCGCTGAGATGGCGGTGTTGTACATAATGGTGTTGGGGGCGATGCCTGCAGCACACACCGAGCGGCAGGAAGGATGGGAGGACACCATTGAGATGAAAGTGGTAGATGGACAATAAGGAAGTGGAGCATGAGAAATGAAATGCATGCAGGTGTTGCTGCTCTGCCGGCATCCCTGTGCATGCATGTATGGCAGAGCAGCATGCCTAACAACCGTACCCATTCCGAGCCAGAACTGATAGAATGGGTTCGAATCAAGCGCTCACTTACCCAAATGCTGCGCGCGATCCAACACGGATACCGCCTCCTGCCATTTGCCAGCACGCTCGTAGGCCAGCATCAGAGCGCCGCACACCACCTCGTTCACTGGGCCACGCCCCTTGGGCAGTGGCTTCAACTGGAGCCCAGAGGCAACCACATTGTTTGTCGAGGTGAAGGCAGCTAGGGAGGGCACACTGGCGCCAGCACCAACACCAGTAATGGGGAAGGAGGCGGCAGCCGGCATGGGGGCCGACAGGTCTTCCAGGTGGAAGGAAAGTCCCCTTACTGCCGCGTTGTCACTGGTCCAGGCGGCAGCCGGCTGCATTGGGGAGCTTGCTGCCATGCCTGAGCCCGTTGCTGCCGCCACAGCAGCAGCGTCTGCCACGCTGACTGGAGAGCCAGAGTCTGCAGCGGATTCATCTGAGGGCTTGCTGCCAGAGAAGTAGCTGAAGGGGGCAGCCCTGCTGGCCTGTCCGGCAGCTGCTGCCGATGCGTTTGAGCTGTCCTGCTGTCCCATTTGCTCCTGCACCTGCTGCTGCTGAGCCAGCTGCAACTGCAGCAGAGACAGTATGCCACTCTCAAGCGGCAGCGCGGCATCCAAAGCAGCGGCTGAGCCCCCTCCTGCCGTCAGCTGCTGTTGGCGCGCTGCCGCCATTGCAGCCACTGCAGCGGCAGCCGCTGCTATCGCCTCCGGGCTGCTGCTGGCTGCCGCGGGCACAGCGTCAGTGGGCAGCAACTTTGCCATGCCTGGGAAGGCCGACACAGCAGCTGTAGCAGGCTCTGCCGCCGCCGCCTGCAGCCAGGCCACACCCGCCGCCAGGGCTCGATCATCGGCCCCCGCTGCTGTCAGCTGCGCCAAAAAATTGGTAAGTTCCTGGTGTTGTGCTACCTGGCGATGCCCTGCAGAGCCCTCTGCTACGCCGCCCTGCCCGGCTGCTGCAGCTGCTTCCTTAGCCATCAGTTCCAGCTGCTCTGTCTCCAGCTCTCGGAAGAAGCGCTCAGCCATCTGCCACTTGCCCTGCTCCCCCATCGTCTTGAGAAGAGCTGCAGGCCGAGGGAGGTACGAAGCAGCCAGGTCAGCAGCAGCAGTGCGTGGAATGCCAGCCACGCACCACTTTCACAAGCCCCACTAGGCTCATCACAGGAAAAGGACATTGCCGCAATGCCATAAATGCAATGCATGACAGAACTTCCAGTGTGCCACACCACAATAAAGCACGTCACGAGAATCGCAGAACGCAAATGCCACCCACCAGAGTAGGTGTAGGCGTTGGGCTCCAGTCCGCCAAAGGCATGGCGGCGCATGCGCCGCACAATGTCCAGGGCGCGGTCCCATTGCCGTGCATTGCCGAGCGCTGTGGGTCAAGGAGCCAAAAGGGATGCATGTTCAGCAGGCGAGACATTTGACATGAGATAAGACTGCCCGGCACTTTGTAACAAATTCATCACCAAAAAACAAGCATTGCCGTATCAGACTACCAAGCCGATTGAACAGCCAAATGGGCAGCCATGTTCACGAAAATGTACAGCATCTTCTCACCTGTGATGAGCGCAGTGTAGGTGCGCACGTTGGGCTTGATTTCAGAGCGAAGCATCCATTCCACCACCTTCTCCGCTCTCTCCCACTGCCCATCTGTTCCCAGCGCTGCAGCAGCACAGTGGGAGGTTGGAACACACTCGAAGGCAGGTTTCAAACACACTCGAAGGCAGGTTTCAAAAGGTGCATTTAGGCAGCACCAGGACTGCCTTCGCAGATGAAGGACAAAAACCCCTTGCATGCTCAAATGAGCACAGGCAGCAACAGCAGCAAGAAGGAATGCATCCTTCTATCCGGACAGTGCCACTCACCCGTGATAAGGGCCGTGCAGGAGACCACGTCAGGGCGAACGCCCCAAGCCAGCATCTCGTCAAACAGGCTCACAGCCTTCTGCCACTGGCCACCCGCAGCGCAGGCAGAGATTACAGCAGCATAGGCGTGGCCTGCGGCCAAAGGGGGAGGAGAGGGACAGGGTGGGGGTGTGAGAAGCAGTGAGGCCACTGACCTCAGGAAAACTATGCTGCCTACCAGACTGCCAGCTTGGTAGCTGTGAAATACCAAGGCGGGTCAGCAATAAGGCGAGGGTGCCACAGAAGGACTTCAAACTGCGGGTGGGTGCTGTTGTATCCCAGGAGCAGGCCTCCCAACCGAGTTACGATGGGGCTAGAAGTTAGTGGTCTTTCACAGACCTAGAAGCTTGTCTGTCTGTCTCTGTGCCCACATCCTACCTGTGGGCTTGCATCCCGCCTTCTGCATGTCTTCCCAGATATCCAGGGCCGCCTCCCAGCGGCCGCCCTCTGAGGCGGCGCGCATTGCGGCGGTGTAGGCGTGCACCGAGGGAGCCAGGCGGCTGTCCTTGGGCGCATTGCGCATCTGGGGCAGCAAAATGTGCAGGGTGGGGTAGCAATTAGGCTTACTGCTGGGGGCATGTCTCAAAGGGAGACTCCAGAGCAAGGATGGTAGTCGAGGGCTATGAGTGCTTGCGGAGGAGGCAGCTGCAAGGAATGCTGGGCTTTCGCGACTTAATAAAAGTAACATGATATTTTGCGATTCCCCGCTTCCGCTGCTGTCCTCACCTGGGCATATGCCTTCAGCGCGCGCTTGGTGTCGCCCTTGCGCCCGCACACCTCAATCAGCGTGGTGCAGAGCCGGCAATCCACCTCGCATTTGGCAGCCACCGCGTGCTCCCACACCTGCGGCATATGAACGCCGTAGGCATACTGGTGTCAAATGCAAACTAAATACGGTCCAGGGATTTCCCTGGTAGACGGCTGCAACCTGCAACACAGGCAGGGCAAGGCCCTTGCACTGGCAGGCACAAAACAAAAGGGGTTGCGGTCGCAGGCAGTTTGCCCACCCCAAAAACACCAGCCCGCCAGCCTTTTGGCAGGCTCCGACCCCACCCACCTCCAGTGCCCTGTCCATCATGCCTCCCGTCAGCGCTGCCCGCATGGCAGCTGTGTATGTGAAGACGGTGGGAGTGAGGCCGCCACCACCCTCGCTGCGTGGCTTGCGCATCCAGTCATAGAGTGACAGCGCGGTGGCAGCTTGGCCATGCTGTGCACACACCCGCATGAGCGTGGTGCAGAGGCGGTCATCTGGCTGATAGCCAATCTGCATGGCAAGCACAGCCGTGGCACTCGGGTAACAGGAGACAGGGCGGCGCTGGAGGTAAGGAGGAGACATGTACAGGTGGTTTGCCAAGGCAGGCAACTCAAGGCAGGCAGGCTTGCTTTCTAGGTGCAACATACTTGCAAGAAACAGTTCATAGAGAGACAAAAGTGATAAGGGCCTTGGTGCCGCGACAACTGCAGCGACCGTAGCATGCGCACGCTGCAGGAGAGTGACGTTACAACCACCCGCCCTGCTCGCCCCTTGGACCACCCATTCCACCCACCTCCAGCAACCATTCGTGCAGCGCCAGGGCACGGCGCCAAGTGGCCTTGTTGCGGCCCAGAGCTGCCACGAGCTTATCCAACTCCCGATTGTCGCTTTCCCGTAGCTGCACCGCACCTGGCGGCGGCAACTCCACATTTGCTGCGGGGTCCAACAAGCGGTATAAAACCTCCGGTAGGGAGCCGCTGCCCTCGGGGAAGGCGGCAACCACCTGCAGTGGAGTTGGCGCGGCGGCAGGCGGGCAGCAGGCAGGCGTGTGGGCAGCGTGTGGCGGGGTGGCTGACGCTGGCGGCTAAGCGCCAGTAGCACTCCCGCGCGCTGGCGAGAGGGCGGCGACGAAGAACCAACCCAAGACACCGATATCACCAGTAGGACGGGCTGTCTAGCCCGTGCGCTTCGCGACTTAGCACGAAGGCAAGTAATCCCAACGCCCGCGACCGGCGTCCAAGCCTCACAAGAGCAGCAGAAGATTCATAGGGTATTGTACACCAGCACGCAGACCCAATAGGCCCGCGGCATGACAAGCACCTCACCTGCAGGTGCTCTGGGGCCTGCTGTGACCGCTTGCCGGCAGCTGCATAATTTCTGGCTTCAACCTCGGCGATGGTCTGCGCCTGGAGGGCCAGCCGAGACTGCGAGCCGCCACGTTGAGGCCATTGTGCGCTGGGTTGTCGCGCTCCCTGGGCCGCTAGGAAGCCTTTCTGGCCTAGGAGCGAGCCCTTTGAGCCACCGAGGCTGGCTGCCGTGGAGGCGGCGTCCGCTAGGAACCCGGAGCGGCCTAGTAGTCCTTGAAGCATCTTTGTATGCTTCGAAACGGTGGTCACGAGGGACTACGAAGGCATTGGTAGGTTCGACAAGTGCAGGGAACCGCGGAGTGTGGGGTCCTTGTGGCGGGCGTGGGCAGAAAGGGTGCTCAGCACACGCTGGCCTGGCTGACCTGGCTGTTCTCGCTCCCCCGCCAGGTGTGCATCAGACCCACCGACCTGTGCGAGTCCCATCCTCTAGAGGATGCTGCCTCTGCGTCACTTTACTGGAAACGACACAGGCATGATTTGAGGGCTCAATGATGGAAGTGGCACACAGACCACACCTGGATGAGCGGGAGGGCTTCCCGTGCAAGCAACCAGGTGGAGGGGCATTCAGCCGGGCCCTAGGGACATGCTTTCCTTCCACAAACACCGGCTCTGACCACTGCTGGAGGCTCTCATGGGTATTAAAGGAAATAACTGGTGGAGCAACACACGGGTGCGGCTAAGAGGCAGAACGCTGTCGGTAGCCTCACCGCCCGCCCCACCCTGGCGGCGGCTGCTGCCGATACATCGCATGATGCGGCGGCGGTTGCTGGTGTTGTGGTGGCGGCTGGTGTGTCGGAGGTGGCATCTGCCCCTGAGGGTGCCATCCCTGCTGCTGCTGGTGCTGTTGCTGGTGCATGGGTGGTGGCTGCTGGTGCATGTGCGGGGGTGCTGGGTGATGCATTGGCGGCCCGGGTTGGTGTTGCTGGTGCAACATTGGGGGTGGCTGCTGGTGCTGCTGGTGCTGATGCTGCATGGGTGGCATCGCCTGCTGCTGCTGCATGGGCTGCTGCTGCTGTTGGTGCATGGGCGGCGGCTGCTGCTGGTGCTGCTGCACGGGAAATGCGGACACCTGGTGCTGCTGCGGCTGCTGCTGCTCTTGCTGCGGGAGCTTGGAGAAATCGGGGATCCACAGGCCTAGGGCGCAGCAGGCGGAGGCAAACAGCATCTTACGGGGCGAGAACTGCACAACGGCAGGGGATGGAGGGTGGGAAATGATAGGAAGCCGTTAATGGCACAGCAGCAGAAGGTCTCGCACATGGCACGCGTGCCTGGGCTACAATACTGGCAGCAGTGGTTGAGCCAAATACATGCTGTGATACCAGAAAGCAAAATGGCACCCCTGAGCAACACAAGTAATATTTGGTTGTCAGGGCTTCACAAATCGGCTGCCCCATAGCACGCTGCTGGACTGCCCCCTGCCCCTGAGCCCACCTTGAGGCAGGTAGGTACCCCTGCGTGGATGTCCCACCGCGCCACCTCCTGCCCCGTGCCGACGCTCCAGGCACGGATGGATGTGTCTGGGTTGCCTGACAGCACAAAGCGGGCATCAGGGGTGAGGCAGGCCTCAAGTGCCTGCCCACCCTCGCCCACCCCTGGGTTGACGATCTGCAGCGGGAGACACAGGCTCATGATCACTGGGCAGGTGTCCCATTACTACATGGAAAACCAGTAAATTTCAATCTTCTGTGAGATAAAACAGTAAAAGACACAGACTGATGGTTCTCTTCACCTCCTTCACCTGGAAAACCTGGTAAATTCCCGTACCCTCCTACCCAGCTACGCCCCACTCACCTTCTGCTTCACCGTTCCATCGTATGAGTCGAGTATGTAGATGCGCCCCTCCGCCACCGCCAGCAGCAGGCCACCGTCCATACTGAACTTGAGGCAGGCAAAGAGCGCGCCAGAGTGAATCTCGTCACGAACCTGCAAGAAAAACAGCGGGGCAGGAGGTAATGGGGTGTTGTTGGGTGGGGAATCGCCAAGGAAGACACGCCAAGGAAGCAGGTGGCAGAAGTGCAGATCAACAAGCCAATTGAGCGGAGCGGCAGCAGATGAAAAAAACGCGATATGTTCTGGCAGAGTGGATGGCATAAAGCACTCGCTTATTCCCTTGGGAAGGTTGTGAGTGCCGGGGAGATGCAGGCAAATGGTGAGCCAAGAAGGCGGGCAGGCGAGACCGGTGGCAGCAAGTGGGGCAGCAGCAGGCAGGCACTTTTCTTACCTCTGACATGTGCAAGTCAGGGTGGAATTTTTATTGCAACAAAAGAGGTATAGCTCCCACTCACCGGGAACGAGGTGAAGGGTCCCTGAGACCATTTCCTCGCATCAAAGAGCTTCACCACCCCTCGCTCCGCCCCCACAGCAAACACCAGCCCCTGTTCGTCATACGTGGTGGTGGGGAGGCCCGGGGCGGTCAGCAGCGCCTGGCAGCCATTTACTCGCAGGTCCCAAAGTCGCACCTGAATTGTGTCGGGATCCAAAGGTGCAGAAGGAGTGAGTGAAGGTGATACCTCAAAAATGGTGGGCAAGGCCTTTCTCCCTGGGGGAAGGAAGGTCCAGCAGCTCAACTAACACACCCACACACACCTCAACTCGCCACCGGCACATCAGACGCACCACTAGACCCCACCCCATCACACAAAAACTGTGATGTGAACGTCCACCCTGCACTACCCACCAGACACCCCACCCCCCGCCCCCCATCCCACCACCAGAACAGCGCACCCAGCCACGCACCGTTTTGTCCTCTGCCGCCGACAGAAAGGTGTCAGAGCTGGGGGACATGGACAGTGTGGTGATGCGCCCCATATGCCCCCGGAAGTAGCGGATGTAGCGGTTCTCATGCAGGTCATGGTAGCGAAGAGCATAGTCGGCGCCCTGTATCCGGGGAAGGGAAAGAAAGGCAGGAGGACGTGTGTGTACTTGTGCATGTGATGCAAGTGTGTGGCGCCAGTGCGTGTGACACTATTCAGAACCAGCCGAATAGGATCGCGCCCGGCCCCCTGCCTCCCCCCCCAAAACACACCCACACCCTCCCCCCCGTCCTGCCCTTGTTCCCGCTTGGTATCAGCGTGGCCGGCACATGTTGTTTGGAAAATCCACTCTTGCTGATGGCTCCTTCATTTTGCACTAGAACATGCTTGCTGCGCCCATTCCTGTTTCAAACTCAGCACACAGGCGGCACCTTATTGGAGGAAGCCACGACACTATATGGATCATGGGTGTAGGTTATGTTGGCGCAGCCGTACTTCTTGCTCAGCAGCCTCCTGCAAATATTTGCGAGAGATGGACCGGGCACTGCGCTTGAGTGTGCTGGAGCATGAAAAACCAATACAGCAAATGGTATGGCTAACTGGCAACTTGAGAAGAGGGGAAGGGCAGAGGCAGCCGCCTGCCAGGCGTGAGCAAGGAGAGACGAACAAGCCAGGCAGGGAAGCCGCGCTTGGAACATTGAGGTGTAAGGCCGCCACAAAGCTCAGGTGCACGCAACGCAGATGCCACAGCAAATCCGTAGCTGTCCCGCAGGCCCTTTGCGTTGCCATGCGGCAAGTTTGGAGTGTGATTCTGCTTGTGGGCTCTGTTGTGCTGCCTACTGCCTGCCCCGGCTGCTGTCTGCCCCGGCTACCTCTACCACCATGCTGGTGTTTGCTGAAGGACTGGCCGTGGCATTATGTGACCCACCTTGGTAGCTCCTCGCCCGCCTGTGTGTCGTAAATGCGTATGACATCATCGTCTGAAGCTGTCACCAAGAAATCGTGTGCGCGGTGGAACGAGATGGAGTTTATGCGGGCGCCGGCAGGATCGTCAGTCTGCAAGGCATGAGTTTAATGTCGGTATTGTTAGCCGGAAGCAAAGGTATGCAGCATGCAACAGAAGAGGAGCATTAGAAAGGGGGGTGTAAATGGGCAGTGGTCAAGGCGGGAGGGTTGGCCGTTGGCGGCACCAGCCAGTTGCGGCGCCAGCAGCGGCTGGCTGCCCCTTGAGGCGGCATGTTTGTTTTTGCAGGATCAGCTTATGTTCGCGTTCAACGAAAACAGCGCTGAACACAAAGCTGCCCGGCGGCAACGTTTGTGTCCACGACCCACCGGCAAGGATCAGCGTGCTAGCACCCTTACAAGCACCCTTGCTCAATAAGCTTGCCTGAAGCGGCGCACCTGAAAGACCCTGCCCATAGCGAAAGACTGAAGCACGTTTTCGTCGAGTCTCATGGCCACAAGCTTACGTTTTGGACATGCAAACAGGTGCACGGCAAATTCCGCAATGATCCGGCAAAGCACAGTTCAGGACCCTCTGTATTAATGTGATATATGCCCCGCTACGTCGTGCTGCGCCACGGCAGACACCGTACTACCTGGCGTTGTTCAAAAGTGCTTGTACTAGGAATGACACTTGAAGAGGAACTATATATAAATATTGCAACACGGCAGGAACAGGCAGCAGCAACAGCCATCCGGCAGTGCCACTGCCCGCCGGCATTAGCAGGCTTGCGGGCTGCCGCCATCTGCCGATATTGCGCTGCCGCTCGTCACACCAGGCTGGGCCTGTGCCGAGGCTGCCCCAGCAGGCACAATCTCAGCCAGAGTGGGCATCGGTTGCAAGGCCTTGGGGCTGCTGCCGGTCAACGGGCTGCCACCTAGCGGGGTGCTGCTGCTGCTGCTGGCGATGCCGCCATTCCCGCCGCTGCTGCGGTCCCCAGACTCTTCTGGAACACTGCTTAGGGATGCCCGGGAGCCGCTTATAACGGAGGATGTGCGTGCAAACAACCCTGCCACTCCTTGCTGAGGCGCCAAGAGGCCGCCACCAACTGGGCTGCCGCTCCTTGCTTCCGCGCCATTTCCAGGTGAGGTCAAGCTCAAGTCGCTAGCGCCTGATCCAGTGCGGTGTGGGAGCTCCTCAATTGCCCGTCGCTCAGAGTCATCCATGCTGGAGGTGGAGGCCAGCAGAGAGGCGGCGTGGGTGGCGGTGGGGAAGGCGTTGCGTTTCATCATGATTGGCTGCAGGGCAGGACGGCCGACGGCAGAAGGAGTTAGGGCAGGGAACATACACATACGAAGGTTAGAGCAGGGACAAGATGGGGCAAATGGGCTAAAAAGGTAAGGCAAGCAACCCAGTAACCAGTACTCGACAAACTATTGTAAGCAGCAGTCGAGAAAGCAGTTTGCATGATCCAAGGTCGGCCCGCATGCTGCATGTACCTGCAGCCGCGATGCCAGCTGCGCATAGCAGCGCATGAAATCCATGGTGGTGCCTGCAAGTAGATGGAAAGGGAGAGCACAGCAGTCCAAGTCATGTATCAACGACATTCCGTGCGCTGTAACAAGCCAGCCTGCCCATGCTGCCAGCTGGCAAAACCGGCGCCACCATTAGTCACAAACTAACCCCCAGCAGCCGAACTCTGCTAGCACTCTTGTCACCGTGTACAACCACAACAGCACCCACCTGCCTCCTTCTCGATCTGGCACACATAGATCCCTGACAGCACCTCAAACAGATGCGCTTGCAGCTTCATGCTGCGCCCACCCCCTGCTGGCATCTTCAGCATGGCCCGCTTGGCGCTCATTCGCTGCACCGAGCCGCCCATGCCGCTTGCAGCCACCTCTAATGCCCCCAAGATCTCTTGCGGGGTGCGCCGGCTGCTAAACTGCACATGACGCGACATCACTGCTTCCTCCTCAAACAAACCGCTAATCTGCGGGCGGACACGAAAGTGAAGTATACAATAAGGTTATGAAATGCAGGCGAAAATAAGGCGAGCACTGGGTAGACCTCAAACTCCAAGCCAGGGGCTTGCAATGCCAACCTGCTGCCCCGCCGTTGACGCCAGCATGCCCGGTGCAACACCATTGTCCCGTGCCGCCTGATGCCAGCTCAGGCAGCAGGCAACTCACGTTAAAGCAGGAGGATATGAGTTGGAAAGCGTTGGTGCGCAGCTGCTGCCCCGCATCCTCCAGTCGCTGGCGGCGGCGGGCTGCAGCAGCATGGGCCCCTACGTCGCCTGCTGGGCCGGGCTGCTTCTTCGAGATGATCCCTGACACGACATCTGTAAGTTCCGAGTACCACTTGTGGAACTCGACTGCATGATTGGATAGGAAAAGGTGGGACAGGGCCACGAGGTTGTTGGGTATGAGTGCAGCAAGGTCTTAACCAACAGGAGAAGCATCGAGGAAGCCCGCTGGAGTGTGGCACATGGGCAGACACTGGCCTGTACAGCAAGTGAATCGCCTCAGCATCCGCACCCCACAACCACTTTGACAGCAAGAACCACCACTCCCAGTCAGAGTATCACTACCAGTTCAGCATACCCACCTGTGTTGCCCTTGACCTTCTGCATGTCCACCATGTGTGTGCCGGACAGCACCTCAACCACCTCCACCAACACGTGCATGGTGCCCTTGGGGTTGGGGATGTAGAGCCGCAGCCTGCACAGGGGGAATGTGGAGGTGTCGTGGGACTGGCAAGCGGTCAGAAGGCGAGGGAGGGAGGGAGGGAGGGGGACAGCGGAGTGGACCACAAGGAAAATGCGGGCGGCCAACTGCTTATGCATGGGAAAACCAGCCGCAGCACGAGAGGCAACTTAACGAGCGCACGCAATGCAATGCAGGCCAGAACACAAGTTGGCAGAAGCGGGTAGCACTTGCAATCAACGCAGGTACCTACTTTGCCTCTCCGTGCCGCGCCACACGGCCCCCCACTGCCACCGCCGCATTCTCTATGCTGGAAAGTATGGTGGGCAGCGGCGCGCGACTTGAAAAGCGGGTGCGCCTTGTCACCACATCATCCCGCGCCTCAAACAACGCCGAGATATCCAGGCCGGTTTTAATCAGCTCAAAGGCGTTAATCTTGCGGAGGGAGCCAGCGGGGCTCTGTGCTATCAGGCTGGCGCGGCGCTGCGACCAGATATGGGCCAAAGACGAGGGAGAGCAGGGCAGGGCAGAATTGGGGCAGGGCAGGGGGCGTGGACAAACCGTACCAGGCAGGTGCCGATGACCATTGCGAGGTGGCAGTTTGCTTGCTGGAAGTTTGGGAGAATGACGCAAGGCTGCCTTCACCGCAACGCTAGTGGATACCCAGGGCACGTCAGAATAGCAGTCCCGCCACAGCAACGCAAGGCCGCAAAATTCAGGAGAGTGCGGTGAGATACGCATGTGCACAGTATTTTTATGGCTGTGACTGCCACTCACTGTGTTGTCCTGTTGATACGCGGTCCTGATCACTTCTGGCTCAACGTCGAGCGCAAAGATGTCGCCCTGCAACACCACAGTAAAGTGCAGCGAAGCACAATTACGGCGGGATTGGCGACGTGAGTAGGGGGGTGCTCATACACATTTTGCAAGCATTAGAGACAATGCGAGCCTGATCAACAAACTGCTGGTCAAATCCCCTCACCAACTTGCTTTAGGATTGATTGCACTGGTCCCCCATCCCCAACCCTCTACCACCCACAGCCACCTCAATTCTGCAACTTACGTCTGCCTCCCTTCAGCCCTCGCTCACCTGCAGCTCCGGAGCCAGCGACTGCCAGCCCGCCAAGCTGCGCCGCACCAGCCCGCCGCGCATCCAAGGGTGCGACCACAGCTGCTCTACGGTGGGCCTGCAGCACCAGCCAGCACCCACCTGAGACCACAGGCCACATACCAGCCCTGCAATAGCAAGTGCATTCCTCCTACTCTACCATCCAGCTGCTGCCAGGTGCGCACCTGCCAGTAGGGTCTGGGTTCATCATGTGCTTCAGCATGTCCGCAGCATCCCTAGACAGCCAGGGTGGCACCTCGTAGCTGGCCTTTGATATCTTTGCAAACAGGGCCACCAGGTCATCCTCATCAAACGGCAGGCAGCCAGCCAGCATCACGTACAGCACAACCCCTGCAGTATACAATGCAATCAACTGCTGGGAAGGTCGTACGCAGGTGGGCAAACGAGCACTGGAGCAGGGGCACCAGCACAGCGCCACCACAGCACCCCCCAGCATGTGGCTCGCTCACCAAGAGACCATACATCTGCGGGGCCGCCGCGGTACCCATTCTTTGCCAACACTTCGGGAGCGACGTAGTTTGGTGTACCGCAGGTCGTTTTCAGCAGCTGGTCCTGGCCACCTGGGTTGGGCAGCACACCCAGCCCAAAGTCTGAGAGCTTCACGGTGCCGTCTGCGGGTTGGTGGTGGAGACATGTGGGAAGGGCGGGTGTGGGGAGGGATAATAGGGAACAGGCAAGGTGGGCACGAGAGAAGGAAGGGGCAAAGCAGAAGCATATCATTGGGTGGGCAGGCGCGTGCATGTGTGCGCGATCGGCCAGCCAGCCGCAGCAAAGCCAGGCAAGCGGGCACATCACGACCACCAAACCAGTCACTCAGGCGTGGATCATGCCAGCAGCAGGCACACTTGAGGTCAGCAGCACGTTCTCGGGTTTGAGATCCCTATGAAAGATTCCCCGCTGGTGGCAGTGCCCCACAGCATCCAGCAGCTGGCTGAACATGCGGCGTGCAGCCGCCTCCTGCAATGCACACACACAAGCAGAAGCAGGCATCAGTGTGGCATTGGCATGCACGAGGTTTGTCCACCATACCGGCAGCTCCATGGGTTCTTGGCAGCCCAGGGCCAAGCTGCGCAAAAAAGGTGGCCGCACCCGTACCGTAGGAAAGCAATATACCAAAAAAAGCTGACCACAACTTGATGGGGCACAAGCCAGGCCCGCCCAATGATTCCTAACCCGTGTAACCAGTCGGCCAGCACACACGCAAATGTTCTGCGAAGGCCCCACCCCCCATCACCCGCACCCCAACCCACGCACACACGCACCGCCTTGTCAAACAATCGGTTCCACCAGCCACCAGCTGAACACTGCTCTGTGCCGATTTTACCACCCCATAGCCCACCTTTTGTGGCCCTTCTGCCACCACCTTGTCAAAAAGCTCCCCCCCAGTCACCAGCTCCATCACCATGAAGATCTTGTCCCGGCTGGACATCACCTCAAGCAGGTTCACTATATGTGGGTGCCGGATCTGCATGTACGACAGCACCTCATGTGGACGGTGGGGCTTGACATCGGTGCACCGCCCAATGGCTTTCAGCTGTGTGGAATGCTAGCCAAGACTGGCGGCAGCAAAGGGCACACAGTGTTGAAAAAGCTTTGTGGCATGTCCCCGCTACATACTTCAGCAAGCCACAGAATTGTGGGTTGAAAGTGTGTGGGGCTGCATACTCCCCAGCGGCACCCACCTGCTTGAGGATGCTGATCTCCCGCTTGATCTGCTCCACCATACCACTGAGCACAAGAGCCTCCTTATCCAGAACCTTGATTGCCACAGCCTCCCCCGTTTCACCGTGCTGCCCATACTTGACCTTGGCATATGTGCCCTGCATGGGCATGCGGGGTGATGGGGTGGGGCAAAGCGAGGAGGGTTGGCAGTGCAAGGTTGGCAATGCGAGGTGGGGGTGAGCAAGCGTGTGTGGCGGGGAAGGGGGCGGGGGGCGCACACGCGCGCAAACCCTGCGTGAAGGTATATGTTTCACTTCAACAGGTGCTCTGCACGGGGTCCCTTTTTGAACTTCGTTTTTTTAGGAACTTCAGTGGGGAAGACCAGCAGCAGCAGGCAGGCGACAACCGCTGTCGCAGCGGGGGAGGAGGGGCTTAGGCTGCAACCAAACATTTTGAGCGAACACACCTCGCCGATCGTTCGTCCCACATAGTATTTTCCCACGCGCTTGCGTAGGTGGGCAGTCATACTGCTAGGGCTACTGCTCGTCCGTGCTGGCTGCGCGAATGCCGCTTGTTCAATATTTTCATGTCTATATGTGCCAAGTTCCAACCTGCATGAGCCATTCAAGCGCGGTGCCTGCAAACCGACTGCACTGTGTTGTAGCAACAACCGTTGGTAATGGTAGAGTATCCTACCACGCAACAATGTTTTGTGTCAACTTTGCGGAGGAAGTGGCTGAGATTCCTGGGAGGAAGCATCGCTCTTGACACGTCACGCCTGCCTGTCAAAACGATGTTGTTGAGCAATTCATATCAAGATTGGCGCTCGCGTCATAGCGGTGGACCGTCAGCCGAACGTCAGCCGAACGTCGGCGTGTTGTTCCCCAGGGTAACCCAACTTACTCACCCTTCGGGCCTTCTCCCACCGCCGATGCAATCAAGGATCGCTCGGGGCCTGGAATCCTATAGCTGATGGCCGCGGGGGGCGGCAGCCTGCCGTCCAGCACCTCGCCCGCTCTCAAGTTTGAGGTGCTGGCACAATGCGGCAGGGCCAGAGCCTCGCGTATGACTCTGCCGCAGTATGTTTGTGAGACGCCGATGTTCATGCCAGTGGGCACACAGGGTGCGCCGCCATCACCGCCCCTTTGTCTGCTGGCACCCTGCTGACCCCAACAGCAGCTGTTAACTGGACCCAAGCACGGGATCTTATTATCACGGACTCTAACGCTGCACTGTAAAGATTGATATTGCAGATATGGGCAGGCCATCTGATCGCACAACTGCAGCAGCTGCGTGAAACTCATCTGATGCCACCCATGTGCCACAACCGCCGCTGCTGTCTGCAGGATCGGTGAAGGGTCTGACCAGCCAGCAGCTGGCAGATTTGAGATGCCAAGTTATACTGGGCAACACATACCATCTGGAAAACCGTCCAGGTGGGTGGGTGTGTCAAGCGCGGCGTATGTGTGCAGGCGCAGACCGCAGCCTGCTGCATTAACTGGCAGTGACCAGCGGGGGAGGATGATGTGGTGACGTAGACGTATGCAACAGTGACCAGCAGAGTGTTTCCCCTGACTAGAAGGCTTGAGGCCCATCAGGCAGTGTGCAGCATGTTGCAGCTGCGCGGGGGCACACTTGTCTGTCGGTCGACTGGTGGGTCCCTGGTGTGCAGGCAGCGAGCTTGTGGCTGAAATGGGCGGCCTACACAGCTTCATCAACTGGCCACGGGGCATGCTCACCGACTCGGGTGGCTTTCAGGTGGGGTATGTAGTTCTCCCATGCCATGGGTGTGCTGCTGAGGGTGTGCTGCTGGCCCAAGCTTGTGGGTGCGGTATTGAAGACGAAGTGCTGTGGGACTAAAACTCGTCCGGCTTTCCTAAATCCACGCTGCCCATCGCACTGACCAGTCGCTGTCGCTGCCAAGCATATGGGTATCGTTGGTGCATCCTGCCATTATAATTGCCTCATGCCTCTTTCCATAGATGACTGTTATGTATGTATCATCTGTTTCCCTCACTCCCCCACAGATGGTGTCTCTGCTGCACCTGGCAGACATCAACGAGGAGGGGGTCACCTTCCAGTCGCCCACAGACGGAACACGAATGCTGCTCACTCCAGAACACTCCATACAGGTCGGTGGGGCGTGTGTGTGGTGTGCATGTTTTATAGGGAGAGTGTCAACGAGTTGGGGGACTTCACCAAACCAATCAACCAAAACTGATGCTCTGCAAGCTTCGAGCCGACTAGGTTCCAGATTTCAATCAACTAATAATCAGCCAGTCACAAGCGCTTTGCAGGTGCAGAACCGGCTAGGCGCCGATATCATCATGGCCCTGGATGACGTGGTGCCCTCTACCGCCGCCGACCCCGCACGCTTTGAAGAGGCAACGCACCGCACAACACGGTGGATTGATCGCTGCATTGCAGCACACTCGCGGCCCCAGCAGCAGAACCTGTTTGCAATAGTGCAGGTGGGTGGGTGGAGTGCAATTTGTGGATAAACGAAACTGTGAGCGATAGGATGGCCCCGGGGAATACCTGGGTTGAATGCATGCTGGGCCTCCTTTGACATCAGTTGATGCAGTGCACTGGCCCGGGTACTGCTGCAGCAGCATGCAGCCAGCTGTAGGAACCAAAGAGCGGTGCGGCTCCCTGGCTTTGATGTGCAGGTGTCTGTGGTTGTGCCCAGTAGTAGCTAGGTGCGCACTCAGCACTACCGTGAATCACCGGGTTCATTACTTGCTGCCTCACCCGCTTTGTGATCTGGCCCATCATCTAAATGCATGATTTGTTTTGCCATGTCAACTGGTTGAAGGGGGGCTTAGAAGAGCGGCTACGGGAGTTGAGCTTGAAGGGATTGGTTGCGCGCGACACCCCTGGTTACGCCATTGGAGGGCTGGCTGGAGGGGAAGACAAGCGCTCCTTTGTCAGGTGCGATCTGGTTGATTGCCGGAGTTCCGCCTGGCTGGTGGGCGGATGCGAGGAGAGGCTCTGGCTTTACCAGCCGCCCGCTGAGACACAGGCGGCTTGTCAGGCGGGCAGCGTACCTCATGCCCACCCCGTCTGCCTGCCCAACTTGCCTGCCTTTTTGCAGGGTTGTGTCGCAGTGCACCGCAGGGCTGCCGGAGGGCAAGCCGCGGTACGTGATGGGCATAGGATACCCGTTGGACATCGTGATATGCTCAGGTGGGTGGATGCCTGTTGGGAGGTCACAGGGCTGGCCACAAGTTTTTTTGGATGGCCAAATGATGCCTATGAATGTTAAGGTGGCTGCACGTGTGAACCACAACGGTTGTTTGATTTGGTGGTGCAATTTAGTGCCTCTGTAGACAGCCGTACTCTGGCTGCACAACATATTCATGCACTATCCCACAGAAATTATGAGGGGGTAAGGCTAGTAAAAGGGTGCTAAAATATTTGCTGTACGCCCTGCATCGCGTGTCCTGCTGCGACTGGTGCTATCTGACCTTGCATGCCCACCTGCATGCATCTGACAGCTTCCGATGAGTCTCAAGCGTGTTGCCTGCACATCCTTAAATCGCCAGTTCGCCCTCATGTGGCCCACCCCCGCCCAGCCATTCATGCACCTACACATTCACCCATATACCACCCACCCACCCACGCGGCTGATAGGTCGAGTGCCGGGGCTCTAGCCACTGCCCCCGTTCAGCGCAAGGTTGACGCCGCAACAGCAAAGGGCCGCATGCCCCATCCAGCACAATCAGTGCTGGCGGATCCTGAGCACGGGCCGCCGGCTTGTCTGCTAGGACACATTCCCTCCTCCGCTTTTACATCACATCTTCTGTACTCACCATCAACAACGGATAACAGTCACCACATCGCATTGGTTGCATTTGCACAAGCACACCAGCTTGAGAGTGGTTGCACTCCGTTTCACACTTCTTGCTGATTGCACTACTGGAGCATGTTGCGTGCCCCGAGTCGTGCCTTCAGCGCCCTGGTGCACCTGCTTTGCACGCGGTGGTTACATTGTACCGCAGCACGAAGCGCTGGTATGTACCCATACTTGCCCACGCTTCAACTCGAACGTCATGCCTGCCATGCTATGCACGCAGCGCTGGGCGCCGACATGTACGACTCGGTGTACCCCACCCGTACCGCTCGCTTTGGTGTGGCACTGGTGCCTGATGGGGTGCTGAAGCTGAAGAACGCCAGATATGCACGGGACTACAGGTGCGACGGATGTATCAGTGCGCGAGAGGTTGGTGGAGAGAATATGTGTGGCTTTGTGCCTGGCAGCGGCCAATGGAGGGGGTGGCTGCGGATTCTTGGCTTCGCTGTTTTTTTGGGCCGGCTGGGGCCTTTTAGGCATGGTAAATTTGAATACTGAGGCACCTGTCTTACACCCTGAACAACAAAGACGCATGTTACTTTCTTCGGGTTTTGTCTGAGGCGAGTCACCTTACCCAGCCCTGCACCCTTCTCTACAACATGCTATCCCCTCACACCTTGTTGCCTGCAGGCCCCTTGACGAGGAGTGTGACTGCATGGTGTGTCGTCGCTATACTCGCGCCTTCCTGCACCCCGTGGCAGCAAAGGGGCTGCCCTTTGCAGCCAAACTAATCAGTTACCACAACATTGCATACATGATGGTGAGCATTTGCCACTGCGTACGCTGATCTGTCTACACACACTGCTGTCCCCTGCCAGCCAGCAAGACCAGCCGCACAGCGGAGCAGTCCGTGCTCCAGTTTGGGGGCCATGCACAGCGGCAGGCCACATCTCCACCCTACCCACCTTCCCTTCCTGTTTCTCACTGGCCATTGATGGCCAATTTTTTTGTCTTGCGTTTGCAGCGGCTGTCAGGGCAGATTCGAGAAGCCATCAAGCAGCAGCGGTACCCCGAGTTTGTCCGGCAGTATGTCTCCAGGCAATTTCCAAAGGGTAATTTTCCGGAGTGGGTGCAGGAGGGCTGCCGCCTGGCCGGGATTGATTTGGCAGAACAGGTGGTGGTGCCTGAGGCTGAACAAGGGGGCGTGCTCGCGGTGGCAGCAGCGTCAGAGGGCATGGCAGGAGGGGGGCAGGTGTGGACAGCAGGGAGTGCAGGGACAGTACCACCAGCGGATGCAGGCGCACGAGCAGTAGCAGCAGCAGCGGATGGCGGGGGGAAAACCTCGACGGGAGGAACTTGAAGCCGCAGCGACGACGCACGCCAGTGGCGGGTCCCCCAGTGTTGTAGCTCAGGAGCAGCCTCCATAGCGAGCATTGCTGAGCAGTTGCTCTTGCAGTTGCAGCTTTTGGGGCCTGTAACGCATAGATGATCATGCACACGTTGTCCTACTAGTTCGCAATACCTCCACCATGCCCCTGCCCGTGACGACGGTGAGCGGGCGTCAGCGCATAGCCGCCCTGGGCCAGTCACTGCCCCAGGACTTCAAGGAGCCGACGCGCGTCCCTTTCTTGCGTGAACACGATAAATTTTTCATTCAACTTTGTACAGAGCACCGAACAGAACACTTTTCACGAGTGGCACCACAGAGGGCACGCATAAAACCCTACCTCGTGGTTCCTCTTTCAGAGCCCATTCCTTCGTTTGCTGCGTAGATAACCATGAACAACTATTTCAACCACTCCAGGACGCTTTCTGAACGCTTGCGCCATGAGGGTAACGAGCGCTATGAGGCCGCCAAAAAAGTGGGGAACAACACATTTCGCGTGCAGCGCTGCCACCAGGCGGCAGACAAGTACACCCAAGCTCTGAATGCGGGCCATTCAGGTGTCATCACAGCCGTGGGGCTCCCAGACCGCGGCCGCGCGGTATCCACCGCTGCGATCCAATGCAAGCCTGTTTGGGTTGTTTGTTGGTCTTCCATCCCGTTATACAGGATTTCCTCCTTGCTAATCTATAGGCTGGCATATTCCCACAATGCATGCAGAGATTGACCGGGCAAAGCAAGCAAGAACCTTGGAATGGTAGCCAGCCGGATGTCTGACTGCCTCTCGAAAACTCCCGAGCAGCAGGTGCCTGGCGGCCAGGCGGCCTGCCAGGCGGCCAAGCGGTTTGCAGTTGCGCTTGAGTATGGCGAGACCTGCATGCCATATAGATGGCTGGAAGACTGCGAATGCAAGGCGTATGAGGCCTGTGTGACAGGTACGTGGTGTGGCGCTGCATTCTGCGGGCACCATGCCTTTGTATATGCAAAGCGCAAGGGCAATAGGTTGCATGTAGCAATCTACGCAGCACACCTTTTTTCAGACCTTATCGTTCTGCAATGCCGCGCGCAGTGCTGGATGCAGAGTTTGTAGCCATCAACAGGCTGCAGCTCAAGCTGAGCGCTTTATAACGTCTGCGAGCCTGTGTGGTTGGCAATTCCGCCAACCAATCCTCCCCAGCTTTTGGCCCGCTGGCACCTCAATGCCTTCTGCACCGACAGCAAAGCCAATATGTTGTTTTGTATTGCAGGCATGATGATGGGTTGCATCCGTTGTGATTGTTCCCATCCTTCACTAACACTTGACTGCAGGCTACCTGGGTCCGTTTGTTCATAAAGGTTGCAGTCATTGACGTAATGTTCCTCTCGTATAGCACAACACCTACACATGCCATTTGTAGATGCCTCTGCAGACAAGCTGTTCAAGATGGGTGTGCAACTTTGCGAAAAAGGCGATTACCGCAGTGCATCTCAAGCAAGGAGTGAAGCCAGGTGTGCGAGGAGAGTTTATGTGGCAGTGAGGGGGTTCAGCTCTTAGTTGGGATCAGCCTCGTCCCCAAACAAGCTGCTGTAAATCTGACGCTGATTCTGCAACTGCGCTGCATGCAGACGGCCACTGGAGGATGCTTTGCTGAAAGCTCAGCACAGCAAAGTAACTGCTTTGAGCGGTGGGAGGAGGTTGAGGAGCTGCAACAGTCGCTGCACCTGCTGCAGTGCACCTGCGAGTCTGTGAGGGTGGGCTGCCTCATAGATCCCTGCCCTCGCACTTTTGTGTTTGACCCGGATCCACGCACAGCGCCCTTAGTTTGCCAACGTCAGCGCTCGTAATTTGTGCTGAGGAACTACAACTAAGCTTGCCAATCTCGGTGCACCATCCAAATCTTCCATGCCGCCGCCGTTTTTGCCTGCGCACCGCCGTCTCTGCAGACGCGTGTGCAGGGAGACCAGCTGCTGCACATCGATTCAGAAGAGCTCAACATGGATGCTGTGTACGTTGTAATTGACAAATTTAAGGCAGCGGCGCTGCTGACCAGAGAGGTGGATGTGGAGAATGAAGCTATTGCGCTGAGCATGCTGGGCAGTACGGCCTAATGTTTGGCAGCGGTGAGGATGCTTCCTCTGTAATTCTGGGGCTCTCACGGTGGAAACAGGCTTAACATTCATGCCTGCCACGAACCTGCCAGACAGCTTGTGTATGTCCTTGAAAGTCAACCGGCAGCGCAGTGTTGTCCAACAAGCTCCTTTCTGGACACCAAGTGGGCTGGCGTCCAGAATTACAAGCCACACCCAGCCGTCTGATCGTGCCTGCAGCATATGACAAGGTGCTGAAGGACAGGCGGCGGGCACGGGGATGTATTACAAGAAGGCAAGGTTCCTGAACGCAGCCGAATTGCCGCATATGCCTGGCCTGCTCATGCTTGCGGCAGCATGCTCCTCCCGGCTTTTACGCGGGGGTAAGGTCCGTCTCTCTTCCTACAACCAGGGGCTGCTTGTGCCTGTCTTTATGCCCAAGGCTGAGGCTTCTTGCTGCCACATGCTGCCACTTGCTGTGTGCTGCAAGTGCAGGCCATGGAGCTGGCCCCATCTCTTTCATTCCGCAACTCCACGGCGGAGCCCTGGTATGTCGACTGCCGCGACACCTTGCTGCGCTTCCAGCGTGACGCGGCAGAGCGGTACGAGCTCGAGTCGCAGGCAGCACGCGAGCCCTACCTGCAGGTGACTGCCGATTCCGCAGGCCCTGCTCAGCTCCTGGTTTTGGCTGCCCAGCATGCGGCGCATGCATGCAATGCATCTGCCTGTCTCATGCGCAGTGTTGGTGACACTTTGTGCCGCTGGTGGCACATACTGGCAGTTGAAAGTATCGATTCATATACATGGGATGCTAAAGCAAATGTGTTGTTGATGCCCTGCCTGATGTGCATGCAGGAGCTTACTGAGGAGCTGACAGCCCTCAGGCTGAAGGCAAACGTTGGTGCCTAGGCCCTGCTGAAGCACATCCATGAAAAGCACCCGCCCACCAACCCAGAGAAACAGAGAATCGGCTGGCGGATGAGCCTGATGCGGAGAACACCAACCGCTTGCTCCAGCAGGCAATTGCGCACTATCATCCGACAAGGCGGCGCAGGAGGGGTGCAGTGCGAAGGAGATCGTGCTGCGGGGCGAGATTGTCAAGCTGCTGACTGTCAAGTATGAAGTTTTCGAGTGATGCCTGGCGACCGCAGCTTTCCCAACTTTCCTGTAGTTGGAAAGTTCGCCTTCAAGTGTTCACGGCACCAGATCCTTGCTGCAAGACAACAAACTGATTTGCCAACGGCACCCACTGCCCTTTGACTCGGCGCAACTTCCCCTTTTCATGTCAATGGGAGCCGCCTGTCACCAGCTGGCTGAATGTCACCAGTCCAGTTATTTGGAAAGTGTTGAACTTACACAGTTCTTGGTTAGGTCAAAAAGTATTGTACAGGAAGATGTAGATGAAAGCTTAATGAATAGATTGCATCCCTTGATAAGGTGGGGCAAGTGGTCCATGACTTAATTATTGTTTCACGTTTCAATTGTGAGGCACTGCCATGCCACATTAGGAGAGAAGCTCGGGATAAGTATGAGGCGGAGGTGATCCCCAAGGGTGTCCAAAGTAGAGAGGAGTGCAGATGCAAAGACAGTACTGTTGTTGTGCGCAGACAAACTCCATGTGATAATCAGCTTGCATGAGGGCCCCACATGGATGGACACCTGCCTGCTCGCTGGGCAGGGAAAAAAACCGTAAAAAGAACAATGATTTCACTGTAACACGTCACAGCCCCACACAACGCAGTTGTATAGCATGCATGTGTTGAGCGCAGATGGGTGGAAATGGATTGTGCCCGCTTCAAACCCTGAGAGCCCGCATCCTGCCGTCGATCCACGGCCGCATGGCCATGATGGATGTGTAGGCGCCCAGGTTCTGGTCGCTCCCACAGAAGCCTCCGCCAGGGCCGAAGCTCACCACACCAACCTGCATCAGGAGCAACAGATTACAGAGAATGAAGATGCCCACCCACCAGCACAAAGGGGCGGGACGAGAGCCACCCATCAGCCAATCCATCCCCGCGTGTCTAGGCCGGCCACCAAACAACCTTGCTCACCAGCACATGGCCATTCCTCGTTTTCTTTACCAGCGGGCCGCCGCTGTCACCTGGGCACGAGTCCTGGTTGTCATCGGCATAACCTGCAGGGCACAAGTGTGGCCAGGCAGTGTGTGTCAACAAGCACACCAGGCCTGCAGCCCATAACGCCCGTGCTGACCGACTATGCATGGCGCACTATGGGCACTGGCTCTGCCAGGTGCTCATCAATGGAAGCCGTGTGCCCCACTTCCAGCGGGCGGTCTGGCACGTCTGATATTGGCAGAGGCTTAGTTGAGCACGGCACTGCACAGACGCAGCATTGTGGCGCGGGTTGGCAGCATACACAAACCTGCGCAGATGTGGCTGGCGGGCACTGAGCCAGAGTGAAACTCGTTTTGGTACAGGTAGTTGCACAGCGGCTTAGATATGGCCGGTACCTGTGCATACCTGCATGGAGCAGCATGCACAGGACAAGCATATGTGATGATGAGGAGGCAACACGAGGAGTGGTATTAAGGGGCAGTACAATAGCCGTGCAAGCTGGAGGAGTTATCATGTGTTGGTGGGGCGTGATGAATCAAGCACAATGTCAGGCTTCACATCGGCAAGCAATCGCTGGCAGACATTCATGTGGCCAAGCAGCTCAAGGCATCCCCGAGATACGCCGCTACATAGCATGGCCAGCACGCTTCACCCTACTCACAGCAAGTGGGATGGGGACTGGAAGTTCTCAGTCTCGCCCCAGCCAGCCACATACAGCCAGTCTCCGCCATTCCTTCTGCCATTCACTGGGGTGATTCTGTAGTTGCGGGGAGCCATTGCCACTGGCTTTGTCTTGGCCGGTCTATCCAGAACAAGCAGGGCTATGTCATTGGCTGATGTGTAGGGGCTGTAGCCGGGGTGTGGAATAATCCTCTGCACAGCAGGCGGGGTATGCCAGGGAGACAGGTAAGCCAGGTCTTTTAACATGATAAACCACCCCCCAGTTTGCCATGCTCGGCTATCTGCACCACAAAGACCACTGGCAAGCGACCAGGTGAACACCCAGCTAGCATGCACATCAGCGCTATAGCTTGCTGGCCATTCGGCGAGCCCAGCTGCCACCATCATGGCTCACCGTAACTCTGCGATACTCGAACATTCGTTCGGTATCTGTACCCCAGTTCAACAGTCCGATATACACTCCACCGATGTCCTGCAATCTTCCTCGGTCATCGCGAACACAGTGTGCTGCAGGGAGACGGTGACACAGTTGCCGGGCATAGAGGGGCGGTCAGGCATGAGCGCAAGAAGCATAAGGATGGTGAGGTGCTGCCAGTAGGATGAGGACCATGAACCAGCAGTAGTTTTGAGATAACGCAACATTAACAACAGAGATGGGCAGCCTAAGAAATACAACTTGGGAGGAGAGGGAGGTGTTGACACAGCTGGTTAGCCGCAAC
>JAAMXP010001782.1:42923-81565 GCA_019693395.1 Ettlia oleoabundans | reverse complement strand
CCCCCATCTACCCCCCTTCTACCCCCAATGCATGCTGCAGGGCGGTGCACCAGGCCGTTTTCCGGCCAGAGGCGGCAGCTGCGCTTGCGGCCACACTGTGCAGCCTGAGCCCCTGGTCTGCGGCGGCTGCGGGGCAGCAGATGCTGCAGGAGGTTGAGGGCTTGCTGCGGGTGGGTGGTGCAAGGCCCGAGGGCGTGAGATGACACACTGCTTTTCCTTTGGTGTTAGGGAGCAGGGTGGGATTTAAACTACTCCACGCACCTACTACTCACACGCTGGGCGCTCCTGATCCAAATTCCGTGCATGCCGAAGCTCCTGCTCCTTCATTGACTCGTGCCTGCAGCCCCCGGTGGTGTGCTTGACCCAGAATGTCGCAGCAGCAGCGTCGGGGGCGCGCCGGCCACGCGTTCTCATCCCACTCTCAGCCAGCGGAACCATGACAGGCTTTACGCCCGCTGTGCCTGCTGTGCCCTTTGGAGGAGAGCAAGGGCTGGTTGATGCTGCTCTTGTGTGCCTCAGCACCGGCAGCAGCGCTGATGGGCAGCACTCGTTTGCCCAGCAGCTCATCAACCAGCTGGCCGCCCTGGCAGACTGCCTGCAGACGCCACCGCATGGGCCGCAGCACCAACATGTCTACCACCAGCAGCAGCAGCAGCAGCAGCAGGTGCAGCTTGCGGGCCATGCTCAGCTCCCTGGCATGGCTGCAGCAGCTGCAGCGGCCAGCCCCGCAGCGGTGCAGGTGTCTGTGTGGGTGCGCCTGGCACTGCTGCTGCCCCTGCTGCCCCTAGTGTACAAGCACCGCTCAGCAGACGGCGGTGGTGGGCTGCGTGGCCAGCTGCTGCGGGCCCTGCTGTGCCTGCTGGCGGCACCCGCGATACGCGCAGACGCAGCCACAGCAGCCCAAGCAGCCAAACTAGCTTCTTCAGGCTCGGGGGCACAGCAGGCGCAGGGGGATGCTGAAGCAGCTGCTGCTGCAGCGGCAGCTGCAGCTGCGGGGGAGCCGCTACCTCAGCGCCTTCTGCACCTGCTGCGGGCGCTGCTGCTAGGCGGCTGGGCTTCCTGGATGCGCCTGCAGGGTGGGGGCTCAATCGCTGCCCACGCTGCTGCCTGGCTTTGATGCATGGCTCAACGCCCATATTGTGATTGCCTTAAACCCCACACTCACCCCGCACAACCACACCACACCACTCCCGGCTGCGCCTCTGTCGATGCAGGCGGCAAGTTGCGTGATGTGCCCGCTTACGAGCACAGCCGACAGCTGGCAGCTGAAGCGGCTGCCCTGCCCCTGCCGCCAGCCTTGCAGGCAGCGGTGACCGCGGCACTGCCCCTCAACCAGCAGCAGGGCCTGGTTCCAGTGCCCACGTGCCAGCCAGTGGCAGATCCCAGCCTGGTGAGCAACCTCAGCCACCAGCCGGCATCAAGCACCAACGCAGCAGGCTGCATTCGTGCCCTGGACCCCTGGCTGCTGCTGGAAGGTGGCACGCAGGGCGGCCACACCACCGACACGCAGGCGGCGGCGCCTCCTGCCTCAGCTTCAGCGCCCACAGCCCTGGCAGCTGGCGCAGCGCAGCCGCCACAAACTGCGACGGTCCCGCCGTGGCTGGCGGGCGCAGTGAAGCGTCGGCGGCGGGACCTATGCTACATGCCCACCCCCGACACCTCAGCGGGGCCGCCCGTGAGCATCACAGAGCAGCTGCTGGGTGGGAAAGGCGGCAGCTTTGCGGCTGCACTTGCTGCCAACAGAATGGCCGCGCAGTGGCAGCATAGCCTGCAGAGCTAAGGACTGTGATGTGGTGCAAGTGGCCCGCCCTTTCACTGCTGCCCTGTGCCCTGCAATCTGCTCTGTGATTGTGCTTGCCTGACCAGCATTGCCAACGTTTGACATTTACATTGCAACGACGGTGCATGTTGGAATAGGTTAACTTTGCTATATTCAGTGCAGTCACAAGGGAGCGCAAAACAGGTGTTGTACTTTGAATAGCGCTGCTCGTCTTCAGCGGTTGTCTTTTTCGGATGAAGCAGTACATTGTACTGCGGGCCTCGAAGAGCTTGTGGCGTTCCAGCCACTCATGAGGCGCCACTCAAGAGCCTAGAGGTGCGGCACTTGGGCTCTTGCCTCTATGATTTGGCCGTGGAAGGAAGCGTTGCTTTCTTCCACAAGCCGCATGTCAAACAGATAGTAGGCCTGCTGCCTTCTGGGCAGCCCACCATTGTAGACCCCGAGTAGGCACGTGTAGTGCGGGTCTAGCTTGCAGTAGTGTAGGCATTCGCGCAGCAGACGGTTCTCATTGCCAGCGAACTGGCCCGCAGCCTTTTGTATTGAGAAACGCCAGGTCAAAGGGTCAGCAGTATTTACGTACGTGTGCGGGGAGGCGTATAAAAGGCGCCTCCTTGCATTTTCACCCTTGATGTGGACGGAGAAGAGAGGGCGCTTGGTCCCCGCCACCGGGTGCGATAGGATGGTGGGCACCCGTGGCCCCACTGTCCCATTCCAACGCACCACATTTACACCGGGATGGAGCTCATGGTACCGCTCAATCTCCATGGGGCTTATGTGTGATATGCCAGCTTGGAGTGCAATCTCACGCGCCGCATACCCAATCGGTTCAGCCGCCATTTGCAGTTGCTGCCAGTCTTGCTACCTTTTTGGCCGATAAGGTTGTACACTGAGAAATCCTCAAAAACTGAGAAACTCTCAAAAAAAAAAACCAAAGGACACGTAAAAATACTTACCAATTGAGGTAGTTACTGAATTTTTATACTCCCCTGCCACGTGTTTTGCCAAGCTGGCCGACAAGCTGGCCGACAAGCTGGCGTGCCAAGCTGGCACAATGACACGTTTGCCAACCTGGCATGAGAGAGCGCCGGGGACCCAGCGTCTCCTATGGCCAGGAAGTGCCGCCAGGATTCTTCCAGCCAGGCACAACTTTAGAAGGATCCTTTCTGCTAGTGTTGAGATTACAACTGAAGGAAACAAGTTGCGAGTCGCTTCCACAGCGAGTCACGGCAACCCAACAACAAAGCAGATTGGCCATCTGCCAAAGCATAAACAAAGTTGGCGTCTACTGAAACATGGACTGAGGTACAAATGTCTTCCCGTGCCACTTGATCCACTTGATGCCACAGGGTGGTCCAAAGAATGAGTGTGTGTATGGCGCACCAACTCACTCACTTACGCACTAAGTCACTGGGCATCCCCGGCCTGCAAACTCCGCGGGCGCCGGAAGTAGGGGGACACCTGGATATTGAGTGCTGCAGCGCGCCGTCTAAACTCCCGCTCCTCGGCCTCGCTGCGCCGGCGCCCTGTGCCCACACCTCCACCGCGCACCACAGCCCCGCGGCGCTGCGCCTGCAACATACAGCCGATAACAGGCAGCCATACAGTCCATGAGTGCTTCAGCGGTCATACCCCAGGGCACACACCGCCAGCCAGCACAAGTACAACAGCGTCAATCACTGGCATGTGCAATGACCTGAGTTTGGCCCTGGCAGCGCAAGCGCAAGCGGGCTCACCCGGCCCAGCGGCCGCACCGCCATCAGCAGCAGCGGGCGCGGCGGGCTGATGCTGGAGGTTGACAGCACAGAGGTGGCGGTGTTGGGAGTGGCAGCTGCTGCTGCTGACGCCACGCAGCTCCCAGTATGCTGCTCAGGGTGGGCCATCGGGGTGGTCCCCGCATCCAGGTCAGACCAATGCGGAGGTGGCGTTGCCGCAGGATATATGCCGGCTTGCGCCATGCGACTGGCGTCAAACAGGAGCTGCAGTGCAGTGCAGTGGAAATGAGGAGGGCAGCAAAAGGCATATGAATAATGTAGTCACGGCCTTACAAGAAACTGCCAGTGTTGAGACAGCATCAGCCAGCAGCATGGCCATTGAGCCAAGCTGGTAAAGCTCCCAATCCCCCTCCCACCCACCCCCAACACACACCCACACACACCTCGCTCACTTCTTCACTGCTGCTGCTGGCCTCAGAATCATCCTCAGCTTGCTCCAGCCCCAGCCCAAAGCGGCGCACCACCAGTCCTGGCTTGGCAGCGCTCTGTGCGGCTGCCAGCGGGCTACGCTGCAGCGCGGCACCCCGACCGCCACCGCCACCTGCTGGGCAGCGCCGGCTGCTGGCCACCACAGGCGAGGCGGCAGTTTCTGTCTCATCCATGCCACTCATGCCACCTTGATCATCGGAGCCTGGCACTGCTGCAGCTTTTGAGTGTGGAGTGCCTACCCGCACAATCGCCCGCCTGCTGCTGCCGGCCTGCACCGTGTCTGCAAAGCGCACAGAGCGGCGCGTAACTGGCGGCGTGCATTCGCCCACTGCCGTTGCCGCTGCGACGCGCACCGGCGCTGCAATCTCGGCTATGGCGCTTGCGGGCTGGTGGGCAGTTGCGGCCTCTGACGCTGCCACCAGTGCTGCAGTTGTTGCCGGTGTTGCGGCATGTTTGCCCTGGCTGACAGCGGGTGATGCGGTGTCTCCTGGTGCCAGGGCCAGGGGCGAGGAGCTGCCGCCTGCAATCAGCGCCGCAGCCTGCGAGCTGCTGCCGAACGACAGCTGCTGCTGCTGTGGTGAGGGGCTAAAGCTGACGTCTGCATGGTCGACACCGCCACTGGCAGCAATGGGGGAGCCCAGGGCGCCACCGGTGGGTGGTGTGAGTGGCGTGCGGCGCAGCAGGCTGCTACTGCGGCTGCCGGGGGTGCTGCTGGCGGTGATGGAGGAGGTGGGGGTGAAGGCAATGGAGGCCAGGCCCTGCACCAGAGAGTTACAGAGTAGTATGGTTGAAAGGGTGACATGTTGCAGGAGCAACTGGCATGACGCACGTTTCAACAGAACACAAGCCACAGGCTGCTGCTGATGAACACTTGCCACCTGCCATCAGCCCGCTGCCTCCCCCCTTGCATGCACTTTGCTGGACCCTCTTGCCAAAGGTAGGGCTCCACTGCTCTGCATAATGACCCACGCTCATCCCCACCTTGCTGACATCACCTTATTGTCGATATGATTACCCACCCACCCGCCCACCTGGTCCACTGTTGCCAGCTTGGCCTGAGCTGCTTGCAGGTCAACCTTGAGCCGCGCCAGCCGGTTGCGAACAGCATCCTGAACACCGCTCCCGCTGCCGCCCATGCGTGCGCGTAGCGCGCTCAGCGCCAGCGGGGTCACCGCAACAGCAACAGTGCTAGATACCGGTGTGCCGGCTGGGGTGCCTGGCAGCTGGCTGGCAGTACGCTGAGCTGAGGCAGGGGTGAACTCTGCTGGCGAGTGCTGGCCTGCTGCTGCCGTGGCAGCCCTGCTGATTGTCAGGTGCTGCAGCTGCTGTGCCTGATATGCATCGGCGATACTGGCAGTGGCGGGCGTGGGTGGCGGTGCAGACAGGAAGTTGAGCGGAGTAGAGCGCTGGGGTGTGGCAGCACCAACCCCGTCTTCCATGCCCGCTGACCCTGGCCGGCTGAGGGGGGTGGCTGCATGGCCCGCAGGCAAGTGGCGCGAAAAGGAGCCTGGCATAGCAGCTGGCCCAGGCAAAGAGTGAGACGATGTCTGCCCTCCCATGGTGCTCTGCAGGGCTCCAGCGGGCACCGATTGCTGGGCCTGAGGGGTTGCACCCTCACCCTGCTCCAACTGCTGCTGTTCCCCACTATCAGCAGCGACTGCTGCCAGCTCTCCCGCAGCTGCGCACCTCCGCTCCTCAACCGCGCCCTCCAGGCAAGCTGCCTCTGCAGCCGGCTGGCCATGGTGTTCCGCTGCAGCCATCGCCGCCTGGGCAGCGGCAACGGCGGCAGATGCATAAGCCTCAGCTGCCACCATCTCTTCTGCTGAAACGCCTCCTGCTGCCAGTGGGGTGCCACTTGCCACAGCCTCCCAGTATTGAACCATGGACTGGACCTGCAGCCAGCAGGCGGGGCATGTCAGTGGGCCTGTGCAATGCATCACACAATGATGCAGCAGGAGGGTCGGTTGATACCCAGGCATGCCGCATGCCCCAGCTTCCAGCAAGGGCTGACACAAACCCTCCACGTTGCAGCAACCCACTCACATCCCCACTCCTAGCCTTACAGGCGCCCACCATCCAGGTGCCCACCCCAGTCCCCGCACAGCTCTCACCTTGGACACCTGCGAAGCTGGCACGTGTGTGATGACCATGCCCCCATGAACCACGGTGTACTCAGCCTCAATCCCAACACCTAAACCCGCTGCGTCCTCATGCGGACTCTCCTTAAATTCCAAGCCCTCACTGCGAGAATCCACGACATTCTGATGCCAGTCACTGCCGGTAGCAGAGGATGGGGAACAGGGCGCTGGCAGCTTACTGCTACTGGCCTCTGCCACCTCGTCACTTAGCGGCGACCGTGAGGCCGCTGCTCTGCTGCTGCTGGCACTGCTAGCAGGGGAGAAGCCGCAGCTGCTTGCACTGTCTGCCTGCATGGAGCAACGAACAGCGCAGGCAGCAGGCGCAGCGCGGCACAGCCGGCCTTGGTCAACAAGGGATTGCCTCCGTGCCTGACCATGGGAATTTTCACAAGGTCGGTTGTGACCACACTTATCGGCGAGTTGTGCAAAAGCAGCCAAGTCCACACAGGGGCAGCAGCGGGCCCTGTCTCACCTCGCGCCGCAGATTACGCACGCTGCCATGCAGGTCACGATAGTCAACTGTGAGGGTGGTGGTGGTGGTGTGTGAGGCAAGGTAAGGGCTGGAGAATACATCCGGGCTGCCCGCAGCCAGAGTGAAGGTGGTGGCGGGTGAGAAGGCGTTACTACCGCCCTCCTCTTCGCTCCCGCTCCGCCTGAGCAACGCAAACGGCAACGGGCTGCGCCGCTGTTCTAGAACAGCAGCTGCCTCAGAGCCCGGCTGTGCTGCAGCAGTGATGGCACCGTCGCTGTTTGGGGCTGCTGCGGGGCTGTTCATGGCCAGCAGGGTGCGAGCCTGGGCCAGGCAGCGGTGCAGCCGCTCGTTCTCCCGGCGCAGGGCCGAGGCATTGCCGCCGCCCAGCAGCCGCTCCAACTGGGCCAGGTGTCCGCGGGACGCCTCCACCAGCTGCACGCATGTGGGGGAGGCAAGAGAGGGCAATGAGTGAGGGAGAGTAAGCATGATTGGGCGATGCGGGTGCGAGGGAACACATGGGTCAGTCACACCGACTTTGCTTGAAACTAGACTTGCTGCTGAGTGCTATCTGCAAACCGAGCTCCACCCATGTCAAGCACATTGACACAGCAGTCGTTCTATACCTGATCCAGCTCAGGGCTAGCAGCCGGCAGCCGCCCGCTGCACTGCTCGGCATGCAGCTGCGCCAGGCTGTCGTGCATGTTGCCCAGCTGGCACCGTAGCTTGGTCACAGGGGTGAGCTCAGAACCATTGCGTGCGGAGGCAAGCTGCTGCTGCGCCTCATGCAGCTGCCGCCGAATGCTTTCCAGTTCCGCCGCCGCATCCCCGGCACGCCGCTGCGCAGCGTCTGCTGCCTGCTGTGCCGCACCTACAGCCTGCCGCGCCTCGTCCAGCTGCTGCTGTAGCTCTTCAGGCTGTCGGTCTCCCAGGTGAACAGTGCCATTAGCAGCGGCCTCGCTGGCTGTTAGCTGCCGCTGCGCCGCTTCCAACTCGCACACAAGCGCAGCCTTCTCGCTCTGCGGCCGTGGAACAGCCAGGAATGCCGGAGTCAGACACAGCTTGAAGGTGGCTTCGCAGCCGAGCTGTCGAGCGCAGGGGGCAACAGGCCGGCATGCATGCGCCCCAAGTGCAGCACTGTGCTGCCATTCGACCCACCTGCGCAATCGCCCCCCTCACCTCACACAATGCAAACATGCCCTGGATCTGGTCAGCCAGCCGCATCATATGCGTAGCAGCATCCCGAGCCCGCGCCACCTCAGCCTCAGCGCACAGCGCCCCCGCCTCAGCCGCCACCACAGCCGCGTCATGCTCCGCGCCAAGCTGACGCAGCGCCCTCTGCATCTCCTCGAGCTCTTCAGCCAGGACGGCGTTGTCGGCACGCAGCGCAGCCGCCTCTGCGAACCACAGGCAGTGTAGGACAACGAAGACGGCGCGGAGGAGTTGAAGCTGCTGTACTGACAGCCCAGGCCAGTTACAAAGAGGCAAGGCAGCAAGGGTCACACAACCTTCCCTTTCATACCATGCTCTTCCCTGCTTTCACCTGACTGGAAAAGCGCAACGTCGTGTGCAGCGGCCCACAGCAGGCGTAGGTCATTTCGGGCGGGAGTCGTCAGGGCACCCCGCAGCCCGCGCCGGTCCAGCCACACAGTCATGCTGCCACGGCCAGGTGCTGGAGTGGCCACAACCGCGCCTACACAAGATGGATGTTAATGGGAGCAGGTGGAGCGGTTCCATTGAGATGCGTGAGTGCTTGCTAGGAGGACACAATGGAGGGCTAAAGTGGGCTCAATAAGGAGAACAGGCGGGCCAGCAACCCAGCAGCCACACCCACCAGGTGAGGCAGATGGAGCGTCCAAGGTTGAGATGAGGTGCAGTGGGGTGCACTGCTGCGGGGACTGCGGGCTGTCAGGACGGGGACCAGCTGCAAAGCGGGCAGGCGACGCATACTGTGGGCCCTGCAGGTGCCGCAGCATGGCTTTAAAAGGGTGAGCCTGCTGCACTGTCTCTCCAGAGCATATGCCAGGCACATGTTGCTGCCCAGGTGCCGCTGCCTGCTCTGCCTCCACCATGGCAGACACTGCAACAGGGCCCGGTACAGCGGATGTTGCCAGCTGGCCTGCTGCCCCTGCCTGCTGCTCTCCATCCAGCTGTGATGACTGGGGCAGTTCCTCCCCACCATCTGCCTCGCAGCTTCCCTCTGCTGAGGCCGCCTGGGGCGGTGCCATGCCAAAGGAAAACGAGGGGACCTGGGAGGCTGCAACATGAAAAAGGTGGTGGGCAGCATCAGAACCAGCAGCCCACCTGCTGCTGTGCAGCACATGACCTGCCTTCTGCAAAACACAACTTCATCACACACCTCGAACACGCACCTGCGGGCTGCGCATCTTCGCCAGGTGAGTCGTTGGGCAGCCGGAAGGTGATGGGGGAGGGGGCGCGGTGGCGCTGTCTCTGTGCCGCAACACTTTCCACTTGAATGTTTTGTGCCTGCTGGCATTGCCCCACATCGGGACTATCCTTGGCAAAGAAGCGGGCAGTGGGCAACTCGCCGCTGCCTGGGCTGTCTGCCCGCGCCCCAGCCAGAGCAGCGCCAAAGCTGACCTCTGTGCCCTCACTGGCCTGACGCTCAGCCAGAGTGCCCAGGTTGAGGCGAGGCAAAGGTACTGCGGCCGGCAGCCCGCCTCCTAGGCTGATTGATTCCGCGGGCCCGCTGCTGCCCACCTCGCCGTTGCTGCAGACGGAGGAGGGACTGATGGGGCGGCGGCGAGTGGCGGTAGGGCTGAATTGTGCACCTGCACTGAGGTCACCAGCTGCCGCAGCACTTGCCGCCAGCTGTGGGTCCGCTGGTGTGGCTGCCAACGGGCTGGCAGGGCTGTAGGGGTGCAGCGGCACTGCTGCCGCGGTTGCCCCGGCCGGGGCTTGGGGCTGCTGCTGCACATGCCCCTCCATGCCGGGCTCTGGCGACAGCATGCTGGCGCCTGTGCGCAGGTAAGCATTCACCATGCCATACACACCCACGCCGCCTGGGCCTGCAGGGAGCATGACAGCAGGCGGAGGCCTGTCGCCCTTGCGTGGACATAAACATCACAGGTGCATAAACCTGGGCCCCACCTCCCACCACAGGGCAATGCAAGTGCCTACCTTGTCTAAGCGGGGTGTGCAATAACAGAACTAGGCATACAGGTAACGTGCAGGCAGGCAGGCAGGGCCAAACAACATGCTGCCAGTCAGGCGCACCCACCTGCCACGTTGAGCAGGCCTGAAGCGGGCACCGCAGCGGGGCATGGGGCGCGTATGACGTCGGCGCACGCAGGCTCTGGGGACAGCATCTGTGGCCCGGTGCGCAGGTAGGCGTTCATGATGCCACGCACACCTGCATGGTGTTTTAGAGGCCAAGGAGAGACCCAGCAAAAAGGTTGAATGCCAAAGAGGGCAGGGCACACAAGCGTGTGCAGGCAAAGCTGGAGTTTGTGTTGGACTTGTGTGCTACAGACACATGCACACGAGACGCACTGCATGGCAGTCCGCTTCCAAACCCAGGCCAGGACTGGCTGCCGCACCTTTAGGCGCCGCCGCTGGGGAGTCGTCGTTGATGTGTTGCAGCAGCTGCCAGGCCTCAGGTGTTGGCATGGCTCGGCCCTGGCTCGGCCCCTTGTTGGGATGCCCAGCTGTCGTGCCAGAACTTGTGCCACGCGTCAGGTGAATGCCCATGTCACTGCGCGCCTGCACCAAGGGCTGCGATGCAGTTCCTGCTCCAGCTCCCCTGCTACCTGCAACAGGTGCTGCAATGCTGACTGGTGAGGCGCACAACCAGGCTTCCAGCGAGCGCTCGGTGGGGGGTGTGAGCCGCTCGGCAGGCTTTACCAGCCCAGGGGTCAGCCTGCCTGCAGCCGCCTCTGCCTCAATCTCTGCCACGCCATTGACAAACAGCCGCGATGTGATGACCGGAGGCCCTTCAAAATCGTGTGATGCTGCCTCAAGGCTGTTGCTGCACTCATCGGTCGCGCAGCTGCCGCCGGCAGACAGCGTGGGGCTGTGCTCATGTGTGCCTGCCAGGAACTCGGCACCATCAAAGCTGGGGTTGGAGTAGGCGTGAAACCCCTGCAGCGCTGCCCCTTCGATCTCTGATGCTACAGCTCTGCCTGACAGCTCGCCCCAGGGCTGGCCCTGCTGCTGCTGCGTCTGATGAAGCTCTTTCAGCTGTGCAGGCGCCACCGGGGTGGCCAGCATGGCTGCATAGTCCGGCTGAGGGCTGCTGCTGCCGTCCCCTGCTGATTGTGCAGTGCCAAAGGCTGGGGGGCGCGGAATGCGGCTGCCACCACCTGTGCCAGGCGCCCCTGGCTGTGAGCGTGCGCTGGTGGGGGATGAGCGTGCCGGGATGCGGCTCAAGGGTGCGGGCTTCGTTGCTGCCTCCGCCACCATCATTGTGCCCTCAATTTTCTTGCTCTTCTTTTTATCTATGTTATCTGTCTGTGGTGCAGCTGGCCGCATGCGAGAGGGACGACTAGTGGAGCCCAGCTGCTGCTGTTGCCAGCCCCTGTCCTTGGTGCTGCTGCCCACCGCATCCGCCGCTGCCGCCCCACCGCCAGTCCGGTTGCTGGCGCGCAGGGGGCTCAGCGGCAACGGCTGCGTGCCTCGATCTCGCATCACGCGGGCTGCAAGGCAGGCGACGAAGGTTAGCCGGAGACTTGGGCACCTGCCGGAAGGGTGGCGCTGGCTGTCCGACAGTCCAGGTGTGGGCAGGATGAGGCGCGAGACGTCACAGAAGGATGCGAACATCCATATTCAGCAAACAGACTTGCCTGGACTTCCATTTCCGCCGGCCGGCACCGCCGAAAGGTTTGGTTGTTATCCAGTGCGCCCAGACCGCGGGCAGAGTATGTTTGAACACGTGTTTCAGGCACGACGAGCGGAATAGGGGCCCGAGCCGCCCTCAGCCGGGGACAGACGAGTTTGCACCCGCCGTACCGCTTTGTACAGGGTGGAGAAACGCGCTCTCTCCTCTCAATTGCGCTCAGTGCGACGTATTGGAACCAGGCTTTGCAGACCCTTCCAAATCACCCTGCTCCGCTTAAAACCCCATGCTGCAGCGTCGCCTGGCCTGTGCGACTGGCAGGCTGCTTTTTGAGGGACAAGGTGCTTTATTCAGCCAAAGTCTTTCCCAGAACTTGTGGCCGCAGCTTCAGCAGCACTCGGTGCCGGCCTTCGGTGCCGCCGCTGTCGCTGCCGCATGTGGCGGCCGCTGGCACTCTGAGCTGACGGAGCGCAAGGCACAGGACCAGCAGGATTTTGTTTATGAGGCTCCCTTTGGCGGTCTTGTCATGCGTGTCAAGGCAAGCCCGCAGCTTGTTTGAGAGCCTTTCCGCTTTCGTGCCCTGGGTGCTATGTTGGACCTTGAATTTCCACCGCCTTCAAAACCCCAGCATTGGCCCCACTGCCGTCGCTGCCGCTGTACTCCATGTGTTGTGCATTTGGTGCTGCAGAAGCTATCTCTGTTCAGTTGCGCCTGTGCGATCGGAGCAGGGCCTGTCGTCCTTGGCCTGGACACGTCAACCACCCTCGCCGCCAAGGCCTCCATCATTGCCACCCTGTCCTCCTTTGGCGTATTCACTACAGGCCTGGTGGGTGCAAACCTGCTACACAGGGGCTGTTCCTGCCAGATTGCTGTTTTTTTCGTACCTGCATGTTATCATGTTTGATTCCACCCCACCCGTCCATCGCATCCTTCCCCGTTGCAGCTGACGTGGTTCACGCAGCCCTACATTACCCGCCTGCACTACGAGCGCAGCACCGGCACCCTGGAGGCCACCACCCTCAGCCTGTGGGCCCAGCCCCGCACCCACCGCTTTCACTTGAGCGAGGTGGGGGAGGCCGCCACGGTGCACCCCCTCACCACCTTCCAGGCCCACGGCAGGCGCTTCTATGTGGATGCAGGTGCGTGGTTGCAAGCTGCTGCTGCTTCTGTCCTGTGATGGGTGCTCTGAACAGATGAGCAGCAGGACAGCTGCCAATGCCAATGCCATTGTCATCGTTGGCTCTACATACTGTGCCGCCTCTGCGGCTCTGCTCTTGCCCAATTATGTATGCTGCTACTATGCTGATGCAATTACATCTTCTGCTCTTGTTAAGGTTCAAGCGTACGTTCACCCACCCACATGGCAATCATACTTGCTGCAGACCACTTTCCCGACAAGGCATTGCTGGCACAGCTGCAGCCGGCGGCCGCTGCTGCCCACGTCATGGAAACTGCTGAGGCGATGCAAGCACAGCAGCAGCAACAGCAGCAGCATCCCACGCAGACGCAGCATCATGGACAATAGATAATGATGATTGCGCCCCTTTCTTTTCATGACCTTCCCACCACCATTCAACCAACCATTCGCCCATTTCATCCATAGATATGTAATCAATCTGGCTGATGCTTTCCTCTTTTGCTGGTCTTGACCTTTTGGGTTTCGTAACTTGTGTGACACTTGTCTGCCTGTCTTCAGGCCAAAAATGCCGAACTAGGTATAAATTAGCACAAGGACGGAGTGTAATGCCACCAACAGAACTACAAACAGGGGCTGGGAGCAGAGGTGCAGGGTTGGGGGCTCAGCACCACGGATGCAGAGGCTCAGTGTCAGAGGAAGCCTCTTGTTGGCAAACATGTGAAAATTTTAAAACCCAAACTAGGTGCACAATGGTACAAAAGCAGGGACAGCTGGGAAAGGGAAGGGTAAGGGTGTCATGGAGCACCGTGGGCCCAGCAGCATACTTACAACAGGATGTCGGTCTGCTACCGCCTCTTAACCGCTGGCCGTATCCCATCATCAGCTTACCATCTCAGTGCGACGATCCCGAGTTGCCTGCCACTGCCTCCTTGCGCAACTTTGCATCCGTGCGCTGTCGCTGCTCTAGGAGCTCTTTTGCACGCTGCGCCTCCTTGACCTCACCCGCAGCCAGCATGGCCAGGTCCTCGCGGTAGCGGCAGTCGCTGGGCAGGGGACGGGCCACAGGCTCCCACGCCTCCACTGGCTCATCCAGCAGCGTCCACCACCTACATCCACATATATCAACATAGCGCCAGCAATGTGTGTGGCGGGGCGGGCAGCTGGCTGTGGTTGCAGCTGGTTTGCTCTGCCAGCTGGCCATGTGGCACCGTGCAGGTGGGCAGCCATCAGCCAGTCTTGCCTTCCACAGCGCAGGTGAGAGTCACCTGTTCAACCACCCCATGCATCGTTCGGCCCAATGGAAGCCACCGCGTGGTAGTGCCACAACCCGAGCGTGCGTGCATGCATCCAGCCAACCAATACTCTGTGACAATCTATCTGCCCATTACTTCCGGTCACCCCTGCCCACCTGTCCTCCCCCCAGTCCAGGTGCGACAGCCAGTTGCCATTGCAGCGCGCCACCTCCAGCCGCTGCGAGTCATCAGGCCCCAACCCTGACCCCGACCCTGACACAACGGGAGACGACTTGCTGCTGCGCAGGCCCAGGCTCAAGCTGCTCTTCATCTTGGTGGACAGGCTGCTGATGCTGCTACGCTTGGCCTGCACAGCACGCGCCACAGGGTACAACAGTTTTGGTGAGCAGTTGAGGGAGCACCCAGTGCTGTGGGGCAGTGCAACCGTCAACTAATGTGCGGTTAGCTACCAGCCTGCCACTTGTAATGCCGTCAACGCAGCCATAACATAGCAGAGATGCAAGCTGCCCATCCATCATGTGTCCCAAACCCCCACAGGCTCCCATCCACACAACAACACGCACCCTCTCTGGTTGCTGCGCCGGCATCTGCCAGCTCCCCGTGCTGCCCACACTGCCCAAGCTGTTCTCCCGTGCAATTGCCGTGGGCGAGACGGGAAGCTGGCGGTAGATGGATCCGCTGAAGGCGTCGGGCCGCTGCAGCAGCGGGCTATGCCCCACCCCCGTATCCTCCACCCGCCCAAAGCGAACCACAGCATGCAGCCCGTGCTGCACATCAACAAACTCCGCAGTACCCGTCACTTCGCCACGCGGAGCCGACGTATAGAGCAGCCCTGTACGCAGGCGGTCAAAGCGGTAAGGGGGCAGGTTGGGCCATGCCGGAGGCTGCTCTGCGTGTTTCAGAATATTTGTGGGGCCCGTGCAAGGGTCCCCCTGTCTGTGCAGCCATGGGGACCCAAGCACGGCAAATTGCCACGATTGACTGAGCAGGCCCTGCGCAATCCCGTGCCCTTGTAGGAGCCAGCGTGTTCCCTGCACCTGACACCTGCACCCCATGCAACCTCCACCCCACCCCACCCCACCCACACCCACACCCACACCCACACCCACACCCACACCCACACCCACACCTTTGAGGTAGTATGATGGGAAGTGAATCTCTATGCGCCCGCCATCCCTGAAGTCAATCACGCGGTAGCCGCGCGCTGTGGTCTTCACAGCGTTCGTCTTGTAGGACACAGACGGCTGGCTGCAGCACATGTGGCAAGCAATGGCACTGAGATGTGGGGGCAGCGAGTACGCGTGGTGTGCACACAGGTCGGGGCACAGCAGCTCGATGCGTGGGAAAGCATGACGCTGCTGAGAGCTGCCACAGCACAATCTTATTTGGCTGGCGCAGGGTAGAAAGCCCTAGACTCACAGTGGTAAACACCTTACTGCTTCATTTGCCGCTGGAATGCTGCAGCTGGCGGCCGCCTTCTCACTGGCATGGCCTGCCTAAACTGCTACAACCCTCAACCACTTCATGTGCCCTAGGTGGCAACAACCCAACCACTCTGCGCATGCAGCTAGTAACAACCAAAGTGCACCTGTGTCCCGTGAATGCATAGAGTTTGTCAGGCCCCTGCAGCTGGAATGCGGAGATGGGTGGGTGGTGGCTGATCTGCTCCAGGAAGATGCGTGAGCCGTCGGGCAGCCCCGCCTCCCACGTCTCCCCCAGTATTGGGTTGAAAGGCTTGGCCCAGCGCGTGAAGGCATGGTGGAAGCCTGAAGGGGAGGGTGGGACTAAGTTCATATGACTGAGAAAGGACAGAGAACCACTGAATGCCGTAATGTGCGTTCGCAGAGCCAACACCATAATGACCACCCATCACAGCCAGGACAATCCATCCACCAGCCACATATTCTGCCGACTGTTCATCACTCCGCCTGTAAGCCCACCCACCCGCTATGAAGTATGTGACCACGTACTGCAGGCGCTCCACAGGGTCGGCGCTCTGGGCGGCCAGGCGTAGGAAGCGGGGGTACACCTGGAGGGGTGGGCCCATGGAGGAACAAGGTGGGAGCCAGTTGGCGGGCAAGTGAGTGCGCAAGTGATGCTGAGTGTTGCTGAGTGGGTGCGGGGGAAAAGGCGGGCAGCAGTCTGGACCAACCGCGGCATCGAGGCATGACGTACACAACATCACCATGTGCTTCAGCTGGGCAGACAGGACCCAGCATGGCCAATGGAACTCTCAGCACGCACCAGACAGCTGTTGCAGGGGCCCAGCAGCTGCTGTAAGTGAGTACCCCACCAGCAGACTATGGGAGCTTCTTGCAACTGATGTAATTGTTGTGCTTACCCATGGATCAGCCAGCTTCTGCAGGTAGCTGCGTGGCTCAAACATCTTCACCGGCAGGCTCACTTTCAGCAGATCCAGGTTGCCTGAGGGGCAGAAGGAAGAAGGCGCGGGGTGCAGAGCAGGCAGACAGGGCAAAGCGGGCTGTCATCTTTGGTACATACAACAGGTGGTCGGGCAGGAGCTGTATGTTGCTGCTGTCTGGGCAGGCATATTGAAATTGGGCTGGCCTGCAGGCTGCCGCCTCATTGGCTTGGATGCTGCTGGCACAAGTGGCCCACATGTCATCCGCACTGTGCTGCGCACCTGTGAGCAGATTCTTGCCCAACGATTTCAACACTTCGACGACAGCACTGCACAGGCACACGTGATCCACACAGCATGGCTTAAGCCCCAGTGGTGGGCTCATGACACGGCATGGTGCGTTGAGGCAGTACAATGTACGTGCATGGTACAACATGTACTACACATTCACGTTGCAGCAATGCTATAATTTGCAGACAGTCTAGACTGCAGCAGACAATGGCAGGGTTGTGTAACATTTCGAGCTGCTTAGTTGTGAACTGGCGCTGGACCGCCCAGTGTAAGCCGCATTACAGGTAGCGAGCCTTTCACCGCCACACCTGCGCTGCGCTTCAAGCAACTCCAAGTTGGTGCATGCAAGCCCCCCTTCATCATGAGCATCTGGATGTAAATGCGCCTGCATGCAAGGACACGCGCGAGTCAACCCTACCGGGGCATAGCCAGGGGGCGGTGCGGTACATTTGCCGCCACACCCAATAGCCCTGTCATCCCCGTCACGGCCCTGGTGCTAGGTGACCTGGCCCCATGCTTACCTCGGTGCAGTCTGCAAAGCAGTCGCCCTCAGAGTCCTGTACGACGTTCTCCTGTGGCAAGTCGGCCTTGCTCTTGCCCAGCACCTTTCGCGCGGCGCTGAACATGCTTCTAGTTTGAATCGCCAGGGGGTGCTCCCCAGTCCCGCTCTGGAGGCCAGAGAACGCGAAGGACGATTCTCAAAGGGGGTTGGCTCGGGATGCCAACGGTTAGCGAATGATCATGCTTGCTCCGCCATCTATCTTGGGTGTAAGAGCGCGATTAAGTTCGTGGGTGCCTGATCACTTTGCCACGTTGCGTGACCTGTACTTCTTCATTTCTGAGCGCTGCTCGAGATTGCACATTGCCGTTCTACCGGCCAAAGCAAAGTTCAGCCCCCGTTTCATTGATCCATACAGCTGTGGGGCAGATGGCCGCAGCGGCGCGCTGCACCGTCCAGCAGGGGGCGACCAGTCACACCCAAAAGCTGGGCAGCGGTCTGAGGGTTCTGTGGCGCAGGGTGGCAGGTGCGGGTGCGCGGCCTGCGGTGTCTGTGTGGTGGGTGCCTGAGAGGCGGGCGCGACGGCGACAGCGCGAGCAGGCAGCGGCCAGGACATCACTGTATTCAAGCTTAAGAAGCTTTTGATTGAAGTTTCTGACCAAATGAAGCGTGCAGGACATTCAGGCCTCGTCGGCAGCAGCGGGAGCAGCAGCGGCAGCGGGCGTGGCTGTTCTGGCGGCGGTGCTGGCCGGCGCTCCCTGAGTGCTGCCTGTGCCGCTGGTCCGCGTTTCGACGCTGACGGCAATGCAGAGAGTACCGGTCCGCGAGTGTGCATCCTGGGTGGTGGTTTTGGGGGTTTGTACACGGCAGTCAAGCTGGAGAGCCTGATATGGCCTCGTGGCACGAAGCCCAAGGCAAGGCAGCACAAGCAAGGGGCCAGCGCTGCCCGCTGTGCTTGTTGTTAGGGACCTTCCGTGGCTGTTGTCAATGGTTGGCTTTAGGGTCCCTGATCTAGGGACGCTCGTATGCAAGCACCGTACAAACCATTCGTTTGAAGGGTTTTAAGCCCAACTACCCACCCAGCCCCTGGATCCACTCTGCTGCAGGTTACTCTAATTGACCAGAGCGACCGCTTTGTGTTCAAGCCGCTGCTGTACGAGCTGCTGAGCGGCGCTGCGAGCGAGGAGGAGGTGGCCCCCTACTTTGCACAGCTGCTGGCACCCTACCCAGTCACATTCATGCAGGGCCGTGTGGAATCCGTGCAGCTGGAGAAGGCCACCCAGGTGCATGGAGCAGGGTGTCGTGGGGCCCCGTTTGTGCCTCTTGCCCAGCTGCTGGCTCAGGCTGGGCAGTTCATGCTGCAAGCCGGCGCCTGCGTTCCTTCTCCACCAAACAAGTCATTAGTATATCAAAAGCGCATGTCAAGGCGCAGCCTACGTGCTTGCCTGTGCCAGCGGCCCACAAGTACCTGCCGCCCACACCCGCTTGGCACCTGCAGGATGGTGGCAGCACTGGTGGCGGTGTGGTGACGCTGTCTGACGGCGCTTCGGTGCCATATGACTGGCTGGTGGTGTCCCTGGGGGCCCAGACCGCAACCTTTGGTGTGCCCGGAGTCAAGGAATGCGCGCTGCCCTTTGCGACATTTCAGGATGCACAGCGGGTGAGAACGGGGGAGAACAGGCTGCCAGCTGTCCAGCCAGACAGGCGGGCAGGCAGACGTGCAGGCAGGAGTGAGCCCTGATCCTTTGCGCTGCATGTGTGGTGCATCTCCATGGTGGGCTGACCCAGCCTCAGTGCACCCTACGCTGACCCATACACCTCCTCGCCCCTAATCGCATTGCAGGTGGCCACCCGCCTACAGCTGGTTGAGGAGTGTGTGGGATACCCTGAGGTTGTGGTGGTGGGCGGCGGGTATGCCGGTGTGGAGCTGGCGGCGGTGGTAGCCGAGCGGCTGAAGGGCCGTGCTCGTATAAAACTGGTCACCTCCTCGCAAGACATACTGCAGAGCTCGCCGCAGGTATGATGGTGCTGGTGCACAGTATCAGTGGGCGTGTGTGTGCGCACCTGCTTGAAATGTTGCTGCCTGTTGCAAATTGCGCCAGCAGTGCATGAGCATGCCTAGCTGACTGCAGGCCCGCTACCTCGGTGTTCCTCCCTGTTCCTGTGCCCAGTGGTGGTATTTGCGTGTACTGTTGAGCAGTGTTCTGCGTGAAGCCACTGTCTGTCGCTTGCGGCTGACTGTTGCAGGGGAACCGAGAGGCGGCACGGCGAGTGCTTCAGGACCAGGGTGTGTCTATACTGTCAGGAGCCCAGGTCACAGAAATGCGAAAGGCCGGCAGCAGCAACAGCAGTAGCACTGCCAGCGGCAGAAGCAATGGCAGCGAGTTGAGCGGCAACGGCAGCAACGGGGAAGAGGATTTAGCCAAACGGCTTGTTTATCTGAAAGATAGCACGGGGCAGCAGGAGGTGAGAGTTTAAGGATGGCTGGCTGCTCCAGGTTGCCGCACATGGTTTGCTAGAGCTATGCATTAGCATGCACAGCTTGATGGTGCAACCAGTGTAATCCCCTCTACCCCACAGTCTGCTGGTTTGCGTGGCTTCATTCCCCGCCTTATCACATACATGTATATTTTGACTCTTGGAATCATCACACCCCTGTATTGCCGACTCACCCACCTTGTCGCACCCCACATACCAGGACCCCACGCAGCACCCCACTCCGCCCCCCATCCCCTCCCCGCTCCCCACTGCCTCAGATCTTGGAAGCCGACTTGGTGCTGTGGACCGCAGGGCAGGCACCAATGAGCAAGGCTGAGGCAGCCGGACTGCAGCTGCCATTCCCTATCAATCAGCGCGGTGCTATGCAGACGGACGCCACTTTACGTGCTCTGCGACATGAACGAGTGTTTGCGCTGGGAGACATCTCGGTCAGGTGGGCACACAGCTGCCTTAGTTGGCTGGCTGACTGCGCCAGCAACTGGCAGGCTGGACTTTCTGGATGCCTGCCGGAATGGACAGTCATGGCGGCATCAGCCATTCTGCTGACTATCACTACTCCGGTCTTACCTGCCCGATATGCTTTTGATAACCAGGCACCCCACAACCCCAACACTGCCCTCGCTCCCTTCGCCGCCTGCAGCAGCGGCGGTCGGGAGCAGCCGTCGCTGCCTGCCACCGCCCAGGTGGCCTTCCAGCAGGCTGACTACGTGGCTTGGAACCTGTGGGCCTCCATCAATAACAAACCACTGCTGGCCTTTAGGTGCGGGTGCCATGGTGCCAAAAAGGGCAGTTCTGCTGGTAGGGCGGGGCGGAGCATGAGCTGCGCCTTGTAGCAAGCTGTCCCGAAGCTTCTTCACATACTGTTCTCCTGCTTGCTCCATTCCGCCATCGCCTCCACTCCAGTAACCACTACCTCATCTCACCAATCCAGTGTTGCCTACCACCCACCACCCTTCCTGCAGCTACCAGCACCTGGGTGACATGATGTCCCTGGGTACCACCAGCGGTGCTGTCACGCTGCCCATACCCGTGCCGCCGCCGCTGTCGGCAGCAGTGCAGGCGGCTGGGCCTCTGGGCCAGCTGCTGAAGGTGGCGGGCGTAAAGCTGAGTGGTAGCTATGGCGGGGCAGCAGATGGCGTCACCTTGGAAGGCCCACTGGCGGCAGGCTTGCGCCGCGCCGCCTACCTGTACCGCCAGCCCACGCTGGAGCAGCAGCTACGGGTGGCCGGCAGCTGGGCCCAGGGAGCCAGCAAACAGCTGCGGGTACTGCTGGACGGGATGACAAAAAGATAGGTTGGCAGTGTATATCGATAACATGCAAGTACTTCTAAGTAGCAACAAGCAGAGGCAAATGCGATGGGTGCAGTTCAGGTTAAGTCCAACTCCCATTCTTGGTGAGGCTGAGGTGGAGTAGAGTTAAACAGCAGAAACATTGGGAAGGGAAACATTTGGTGTTGACATGATGCAGAGCTTAGGTGTTCTCACGTACTGCGCTTCAAGATGCTGCTGCTGACTCGGCGGCCCAGGGAGCCCACCGCGGGCGCCCCTGCTGCATACACCCAGGGGATCCAAGTGGGCACACCCAGCACCGCTGGATGTGTGTAGGAGTAGAGATGCAACACGTTGATCAGCGCAATCTCCACAGCTGGACCAGCCACAGCAGTGAGGCCTGCCATGAAGAGCCCCTGGGGGGTGCCATCAAAGGACCACCACAGCGAAGCTGCCACGCCCAACAGCAGTGCATCCAGGGTCGGAACGCCGCCAAACAGCGTCTGTCCCAACAGCGGTTGCTCCAGGGTGCCAGAGGAGGCGTATTGCAGCACAAAGAGCACAATGACTGCCAGCACAAACGACCAGGAGGGGCTGATGCCACCCCGTGGCTGCTGGCCTCCCCGCTCCTGCTGCCAGGCATCCAGCAGCGGGTGAGAGACGCCAAGGATGACGCCTGCCAGCGCAAACAGGAGAGGTACCCACCTGCATGGGTGGGAAGAGGCGTTGGAGAGCTGCACAGCGCTGACATTAGGTCACCTGATTAGATGGGATCCCAACAGGCATGAGGTGCTACGAACTGCTGCTAACATGCCCGGCCATAGTCGTGGCAGATAAATAACGCCAGCACTTGCTCACCAACACGTCTCTAGCCTCAAGGGCCCAATTTCAAGTTGCACCGGGTCAGCGTAGTGCAGCACATCGTGGCTAGAATGCTGGCCGTCACACAGGGGCCCCAGCACACTGGATGCCAGGCCCATCACCAGAGACTGGCGCCAGAGCCAGCTCAGGCTATATATACTCTGCTTTTCTGCAAAACGAAGTACAACAGTCCATATTTGCACGAGTCCGGACATATTCATACATTTTTATGCTTGTCCAGAGCCCCTTCTGTCAGCTACCTACCATGTTGTGACGCCAGCGCCGGCGGCTGGACACTTCCAGGTTGCAGGCATGTAGCTGTGAGTCGTTGCTTGAATGGCCGCGACCTGACTCCAATCCTACGGTTTCCGGCAAGAAGCAAGCACGGCGCTAGGTGTTCTGCTCCGAGCAGAGCGCGCATTTGGCACCGTTGCCGCTGCTCCGCTTTCACGACTGTATTAAAAGCCCTCACTCGGGTAGCAATCCGGCATCTTCATTGGCCAGATCGTCCAGGAATCACTAGGCAGAGCATGGCCGGCACAGCGTGGCGGACTCGGTATGGCAAACAGTTGCGTTTTGGTGCTGCGTATTTTACCGACAATGCTCAGGCAGCAAACCTGTCAAGTGTTACAAAGAGGTAAGATGGACAAGAAGAAGCCAGCAATGTGCTAGGGTGAGTGGTCAAACAAGCAACGTCAAAAGGCCAATCAACAGGAAATGCCCCGCAGGCCGTCAACCGTCCCAGGAATGGCAGGAGGCCTCGAATTCTTACTCGATAAGACAAAGTCTGTGAGACGCCAAATCAGGCGTCAACTTGCAAACGAAGGCACGGGACGACTGGACATAGTGGCGAATGTCAGCTGCCTCAAATGGCAAGCAGCAAAGTGGTTGCATGATGAGAAGAGGGAGGGAGAAGTACAGAGCAGCAGGGCTCCCACACAATACACATCTACTGGCAATCTAGCAGGGAAACGAGAAGGCTGGACGCATTCCGGCGGCAGCCAGCCAGAATGTATACATGCAATGCAGCATTTGGCCCTTGACAGGCGGTAGTGCAATGGCGAGGGGAACGCCTAACAAGATCCAGCAAGGGCTGACAGATGTGCCAGCCAGAAAGGCAAGCTGCATATATGGGTGGCCTGGCTGCTGAGGTGGCCGCTGAAAAGTGCGCGACTCAGGCCGCCTGCACCCACAGCGCGGGCGACAGCTCCACAGGCAGGTCCCCCATAGCCAGCGCTGGGTGTTCGTTGCCTGCACGCACCGGTGGCTTGGTGGTGTCGTCCCTAAACAGCTTGCGCGGCTTGTTGCCAGCAGCAGCAGTGGTGTATGGCTTGGCAGGTGAGATGAACATGCCGCAAGCAGCGTCCAGCTCGTCTGCATCTGCAGGGGGGGGGACCATGGGGAAGAGATGAGGTGGACGGGGTGAACAACCAAGGGCAGTGCAAAGACTCTGTGACCACATCAGAACCACAGTGGCAAGAGGGGCATACCACAGTCAGAATCTGCTGACAACTGAGGCCGCAAAATGTCCTAGTGTCTGCTTGGGAACATAAAACAATGCCAACAGTCACCATACCTGGGCTGAACAGTCCAAACAGCATGTTGGGCGAGGGGTCGACCTCCTGCATGGGCACAGGAGGCGGCAGGGCAGCAGCCACTGCGGCCGCGTGCATGGCCACCTGCTGCCGCAATTGCGCAGCATGGGCTGCCCGCAAGGAGGCATGGATGTGCAGCAGTGCGTTCCACAGCTGCTCATTCTCCAGGGTAGCGGCCATGTGCTGCAGCAAAACGGGCAGGAGACCACAGCTGTTGTTGGTGAGGTTGTAAAGGGCGCTCATCATGCGGGCCGCATGAGCAGTGCTTGCCAGCAACATGAATCAAGCATCGTCAACACATCCTTGCAAAATTCGGTCCCATTGTGTTTGTGTGCCTTCAGTCTTGATTGAAAGCTGCATGCTGCCACCAACCTGGGCTTCTGCCTGGCGCAGTGATTGGCTGAGTGCATCCCCCAGGTGGCCCACACGCTGCACCTGCGCCTCCAGCTCACGCATGCGATCATACTGCACGCGACGCCGCTTCAGCACTGCATCATCCCCTGCTGCAGCCGCAGCTGGACTGGGGTGCACCGGTGCAGGGAACGAGAAGCTGGGCTGGTTGCCAAGGGGGCGCTTGAGGGTGTTGCCGACCGCCATTAGAGTCGCAGCCTGCAGCGAAAATGCAAACTTAGGCTGTTTAGTATTGATGCAGGCTCCTTCGTCTCAATGCGCACGAAAATCTGTTCTCCTGCGGCAACAGTTCAGCAAAAGTTTCCTCGGAGCAGCAGCGCGCACATGATTTGGGTGCTGCAGGGTCGTCTGCTGACTCACCTTGAGAGTGCTAGTGGCCTGCTGGCCTGCTTCCTCGTCGCAGGAGGCATGGTCGCTGGAGCCCTTGCCCAGGGTGGGCTCCTCAGCGGCACCAGCTGGCTGTTTGGCTGTTGCGCCTGCCCCCGTGTCTGCCGCAGCGCCGGCACGGGAAATGCGGTTCTGTAAAATAAGTCGGAGCCAACACACAATCTGGCATCGGTGTTCGCTGATGGGCGCGAAGGCCTTACAAGACGTTTGGGGCACTGTTTGACCAGCATCATGAAGCACCCATCACTTCATCAACCCAGCCCATAGCAGAGTCATCCTCAAACAACCTGAGGAGGACAGCAAAAGAAAGGCCCAACCCCATGTCGAGCCACTTGCCTGTTCAGTCCACACTGCCTTGATTGTCTCCTCTGCCTTGCCATAGTCAGCAGTCAGCCCATACTTGGCCGCCACGCCTGCCACCAGCTGCCCCACCTCCTGCTGCTTTGCCGCGACTACCTTGGCCACCACCTTTGCCTGCAGCTCATGCAACTGTTGCTGCTGTGCAGCAGCATCACAGGCGGACACTGACGCCGTGCCGCTAAACTTGGGGCGCTCAACTCCAGCCAGCGTGAACAATTCCAGGTGTGAGGCGGAGCGGGCTGCATTGAAGCAAATGAACGGTGGGTCAGGATTGTGTGACGCTTCAAGCACCTACTTGTGGGTGTACACCGGCTGGGCAGATGTCGCCAGCGGGCGACAGCCAAAGCCGCGGTGGCTCAGCTATGCCCTGACCCCGTGCGCAGCTCGCACCTTTGAGCAAGCCGTCGCCCGCAACAGCTCCCGGAGAGGCCAGAACGTCAAAGGAGAGCCGGCCCTCTTGCACCGCGGGTGCTGGCGAAGCGAACAAAGCCCAGGGTTGCTGCGCGGGCGACGTAAGCAGGTGGCAGTAATCTTCACGGCCAGACGCGGCAGGACTCTGCAGGAACGCCGCCATTCTCGGCGGCGTGAAAGCTGTTGGCGCTGTGCTCAAGACGCCCTTTGTTGAGTAAAAATGTCTGGGCAAGGCTTGCGAAGTTGATTGCAGGCAAACACAGCAGTTGGGTGGTCGCCGATTTTGTGTTTTGCACACGCAAAGGTGACGCAGCATGCACTCCACGGCTGGAAAACGCTGCTTGTGCCTCTCCGCTTTCATACACAACATGATGGCCAACGCCCAATGCTTGCTAGACGCTTCAGCGCATGTTGGAGTCGTGAGCCCCGCACTTGCTTTTTTGAACCCGTTACCCCATCACCAAATCACCCGACCTTTCGTTTAGACATCCGGTGCAGTTGTCCTTTAAACAATCAACATGGCAATCAATACGCAGCACAGCGGCGAACAGAGTGAGTGCCCAGCATGCCGCTGTTGCCCCGCCAAACTCGTCGCGCTGGGCGCTGGATGCTACTTGGGTTGCTTCTGCTGTTAGGCACCTATGACCATGTCGAGGCTGCTTTAAGGTCTAATACCTTCACATCTCTACATACATGTTATCTACAATACTACAGAGTAAGCAGAGGCTATGCAATCTCAACTCAACCACTGCTGCGGCAGTCGCCTAATGTGCCACATAAATTGCACTGAGTGGATCCTCTTCAACATGCAAGGTTGGATTCGTGTTTAATACATTGTTTGCTGCTGACATGTCGATAAATTCATCAGCTGCGGTTGACTATGCGGTTGGGTGAGGCAAATACACTACGGCTGCGTTGGAGCAGGGCTGCTGTTGGAGCGCAGCACAACTCCACTGCTCACCGCGTCGCCCCGCTGTTGCTGCTGCTTGTTCTGTCAGCGGCGATGCTGTGAGCCACGCACCCAGCGTGCCAGTGGCATGAAACCCAGGCTTAGGCGCAATCCCCGGGAGCAGTAGGCCACAGCAAGGGCAGTGAGCACCCGCATGATGAATCCCAATGCCAGCATAACAACAATGGCGCGGGGCACGGCATTAGCGCAGTAGTCTGCAATGTCCAGCAGGCGGGCACTGTCTAGCGGCCCGGAGAAAGTGATGGCTGGCTCCGGATCTTCCGGATCCACATCCAGTTTGTACAACCCGCAGTATCCTGCAGGCAGGCTTGTGTTGGTTGGTTCCTGGCTCATGGCAGTGGACTAAAGCAGGCCAACACCAACCAAACTGCAGCTTAACAGACTTGGCGGTAAATGTGCTGCTTTGGGCAAACATGCAGTCTGTAGCCAAAGCATGTTTTTCACACCTGCTTGGTTCATAGCCGTCTTGGTAGCCGGCCACCTCCAAGGCGGGAAGTGACTGAAAGACAGAATGCTGACAATCTCAATCGCCCATCTACAAGGAAGGAGTAGGCCACCAATGGTGGCAGCATTGGAGGGAGTGTCAGGCGTGCATGCCACCATCCGAAGAACCGTTGTTTGCCTCAGACAAAGGGTTGATTTAGTGACAGTAAGCGCTGGCCTGCCCTTCCCCTGGGATCACCTGTTGTAAGAGACGGAGGTGAGGGCGCGCAGGGCTGGTCCCATGTCGCGGTAGTTGGGGCTCACACCGTTGAGCATTCCCCCCGTTATCATCAGCAGGGATATGGTTGCCAGCAGTGAGGTTGCGGGTGGGATGAGCAGAGACATGAGGTGCCCCAGTGCCGTGGAAAACCACACCACCAGCACCCCCACGCCGTACAGCTGGACAAAAGGTATAGCGGGCAGGGTCATGGAGTAGTAGATGGATAGGAACACCAGCGGCTGAACAGCCACGTCTGCAGAACGGCGGTGGGCGGTAAGGACGCTTCGATTACATGTTTTAAGGTGAATGCGAGCGACGTGCGGCACGAAAAGGCAAGAAGATGAAAATGCAGGCAGCGGTCCAGCACCTGGCAATGCGGCACCTATAACAGGGTTTCCAAAATTTGACATTTGGTGGTGGTAAGCTTGCCCTTTTAGACGACAGCTGCTTGCCTGCTTGTTTGCCGCTTTGTGCTGGCCCCCCACATGTTCACCCGCCCCACTCACCAACCAGGCTCACGGCTGTGGCAGCCAGGAAGTAGGACAGGGGCTTGACGCCACGCTCCTGCTCCCGCCACCACACAACACGCGCTGAGAAGCCAAAGAGCGGCAGTGCGGTGGCGCCGCTCAGCAGGCCCAGTGCCAGGAAGGCAAGTGCTGCATTGCTGCGAACCTTCCACTCATTCCCGCCTGGGCCTTGCATCACGCCTGCAGGGGGGGAATAGAACAGATGAAGGGTAAAAAAGCAGCCAGCAGGGACAAATGATCATTGCACGTTTTTGCGCAATGGCATGCAAACAAGTAGGGGGAGCTGCCTCTGGCTGCATGCGAGAGGGAACAAACAGTTGCACGTACTGCACATCTCACCACATACAACCGCCGCTAATGTAAGCAGAAGCAGCTCCATCATCTTTCCCGTCCAGTTGCGCACCCACTTGATGCCTGCACACAAATTGCTAACGAGACAGCTTGCTTGAGCGAAGCAGAGCATTGTGTGCAAGCGAAGCAATAAGGGGCTGGAGTTAAAGGTCCACAACTGCACAAGGGCCCAGCAGGACAAGAGCGACACTAGCCTGGTTCACTAGCTCAGTACCTGAGCGGAACAGCAGGATGCCAAACTGGGCAGCTGCACCGGGGGTTGTTCTGTAGCTGCTGCTCGCGGACAGGCCCAGCCAGGCAAGCAGCCCCTGACGCTCGCCAGGATGCTGCTGCACCTCCACAAGTATTGGCGCGTGCTGCAGCTGCTGCTGCCACACCTTTGGCGGCAGCTCTGCCTGACGCTGTTGCAATTCATCGCTACTAGCACTGATGCTGGGCTCAGACGGGTAAACACTCTTTGTCTGGTAAGCGGGTGACAGCAGCTGGGGTGAGCCAGTGGCGCTGCTAGGCTGCACAGTAGGGCCCTGCTCCTGGCTGAAAGGTGAGGGCATCTGGCTGGGCAAGTGTAGGTGCATTGGGGTCTCAGCCGGTGATGCCACCTGACTGCTGGGCTGCACGCTACTCGCATTCCCCTGCCTGCAGCCGTCAGCCGGCTTTCTGCTGCAATCCTCTGGGAGGGCCCTCTGCCCTCCCTCAGGTTCCACCCGCTCTGTCTGCACCTGCTGGTTCTGCTGTGCATGGTGGGTTATGGCCAGGTCGCGCAACGATGTAGCACCCTGAAGCATGCCTGGAGTCAATGCTACGCTAGCTAGCTCCGACAAAGCGCCCGCGATTGTGTACGACTCGATACTGTACTGCCGGTACATCGTATCAGCACGTCGCTGGCGCGCCGGTATGCTGCCGGCTGCTGCTCCGGCTGCCGGAGATGGCCCAGCCGGATGCCCTCCGCTCAGCACATACGACAGGAAGGCCTGCTTGGTGATCAGGCCTGTCAGAAAGAACAAGGCAGCCCGCAAGGAGAGGCACAGAGAGAAAACGCAGGTGAGCAGGCAGGCTCGAGGGCAAACAGGAAAGCCCTGGCTGCAAAGACATCCGGGCACAGAGCAACACCTCTGCATTTTGCACCCACAACACTGCCCACTACGCCACCTGTGCGTGGTGTGGCCAGGTCTCGCATCAGTGCTGCCACACTGCGTGCGCTGGGCTGCAGCCCCAGCCCCTCCAGCAGCTTGTGCAGCCCACGTGCATCCAAGCAGCCTGCACCAGAGCAAAGTGTTGGAAGACAAGGCCATTGCTCAGTGTACTATTATGCCTGCATGTACGGGTCCACAGCTTGAAACTTATTCTGACCCTTGAACCAGGAACAACCAATTCTCAACCATCGCGCCACACCACTGTCCGCCCAAGCAACCCCACCCACCATCATTATCGGCATCCTGTGCGTCAAACTGGTCCTCCAGCTCCTGCAGCTGCTCGGGGTCAACAACCCGCTGGGCTGCCACCTCCTGCTCAGCGGCCTTCTCAGCTTCCTCCTCTGAGGCAACCAGGCAGCAGAAAGCTTTGAAACCCTTGCAAGTTGCGTTGCAATGCGGTGACACGCTCAATTGCAGCGGCAGTGGATCATTGGCAGATCACAAAAGCAGAGCCCCTCACCTTTTGCTGCCAATGTGCTGTTCATCTGCACCCAGCTGGCGCCTTGCGAAAGCCAGAGGCTGAAGAGTTCGGAAGGCTTGAAGGCGCCATCTCCCTGCTGACGTGGCACAGCGCCGCAGACCACGTCCATGAGGAAGTCTGCAGCAGGCGGGAGGCGGACTTCTTACGAATGTATGGACTGGGAGGAGTGCCATTGGTGAGCGGTACACTCGCCGGCCACAGCCCGACGGCCCCCCACAGGGCGAATGGGATTGCAGAGCTGATGCCTGTTTGCTAGCGCTCCTTGGTACACACCGAAACAAATGCTCACACCTACCACTGCAGTATTTGACAAACCTGCCGGGTTCTCATTTGGCGGTAGTGTGAAGCCAATGCTCTCAAAGTACGGCAGGGCGAGGCACGAGTGCCCCAGGAACACCAGGCGCCCGCCCTTGCCCAGCAGCATCACATCGTCAAACATGCGGAAGATGGAGAAGCGGGGCTGCAGGAGGCCCGGAGAACAGAGCAGACAGAAGGAGGGGAAAGATTGTCAAGTATGCAGACAAGGGACACTGGGAATCGCTATTTGAACTGGGAATAAGTAGTAGGCGTGTAACCTGCCCACTCATTGCACGAGCGACGGGGCCCAAGCAGGTGCAGTGCTTGCCTGGTGAACCACGCACACCACGTTCATGCCCAGCCGTGTCATCCTCCCAAGAGCCCCCTGCAGGCAGGTGTGGGCAGCGGTCAGTGCCAGCTTGCCACACTGCGTTTGTTCTGCCTGCCGGCATACGCATGGCTCTGACTTGGGTTGCAGGCTGTGCCCCTGTATCTCACCAGAATGTCCGCCGCTGCTGTGCTATCAAGTCCACTTGTTGGCTCATCTGCAAAGGGTGTTTGGGGGGTTATGTTGTAACTGGATGAGGCATGCAAGCACCGGCAGGCGAGGGGGGTGTGCCTGCTCACGCAAATCCTACCACACATCAGTCTAGTCCTCACAGCTTATCGCTACCTCCCAACCACAGATTCACCGACTCCCTCAGTGTTTGTGCCTCACTCACCCACCCACCCACCCATGAAAAGTATCGAGGGTTTTGCTACTAGCTCCGTTCCAATGTTGACGCGTTTTCTCTGTGGCAGGGAGGGGACAGTGCAGGGATAAGTGTCGAGGTTGGACAAAGGGTTCCCTACGAAGTAGCAGGGAGATGCAGTACCCAGCCTGGATGGCTGCGGTTTAGGCGGTAGACGACAGCTGGCTGAGCCTTGTGCCCGCTCACCTGGCCTCCTGAGATGCCCCTCCTCTCCACTGATCCCACCACCTGATGCTGCACGGGGCGCAGCTGCAGCAGGACCAGCGCAAGGGAGGGATTTGGGCTTTGGGGAGCTCAGGGCTGGGGCCAAACCCAGCAGCAGGAAGCAGTGCTAGTAGCTGCACTCACCGCGTCTGCCCGTGCAGCGCACCTGTAGTAGGTCTATGGCGTCCTCCACCAGCCCTGCCTTCTCCTCAGCCCTCTTGGCCGCGCTCAGGCGCAGGCGTGCCGAGAAGGCCAGGTTCTCCCGCACGGTCAGGTCCTCATGGACCACATCCTGCACACATGCAGGCAAGGACTCTACTTGTGATACGAGCATTTAGCATTGCTTCTATGTGCATATTTGCGTCCACACCCAAGCAATGATCTGTGGAGACAGCTGATATCTTTGGGGCTGGTTGTGCCTCACCAGCCCAGCACACAGCAGCTGTGCATAGTCAGCCGGGCAACCTGTGGCAGCCAGCTGGCCCCTCGCACTCACATCCTGTGGCACAAAGCCTGTGATTGACTGCAGGGAGGCCAGCTGCATCTCCCGCCCATTGACCAGCACACGGCCGCTCTGCCGGCCACAGGCACCCGCCTGCCCACGCAGCACGCTGAGGAAAGTCGTCTTCCCGGCCCCCGAAGGGCCCAGAATGGCTGCCAGCCGGCTGTGTTCAAACCTGCAGGTGCAGGCAGGCACAGCCGTGAGATAGGCTTGAGGTAGCCGCACGGTACATAGCAGGACCACACCTCCCCGTGCTGAAACTGAGAGTCAGCGGTGACCTGCTGCATGTTTTGGGCATAGCAGTGGCAGCAGCACACCTGCCGGTGACGCCCGACAGGATGCTGCAGCCATCGTGCAAGGTCAGCCCTACCCCCTCAAACTGCAGAGTCAGCCGTGGCCTCACACCCCGGAATGCCCGGAATGACTGCGTCCTGCATGAGGCAAGCCAGAGGGAGTGGCAAGGCAAGGCAGACTGTCCCGTATCGTCCAATGAATGAATGAAAGAGGAGCCATGGCGATCCTGGCCTGCCAATGCATCTTCCTACTGATGCATCTGCCAACCTCTCCCTTTCATATCTTTCTGCCTCTGTCACCTGTTTGCCACGCTGCCCGGTCCCAGCAGTGGGTGCAGGATGCTGAACAGTCGATCTTGCACCTCCTGCTGCCTATTGAGCTCCCGCTGGCCGTAGCGAATGATGGTGACAAGTAGGGCGTAGCACAGCCACAGAGCCACTAGTAGGGAGGCAAGGATAACGAAGCCCGAGTAAGACAGGTCGGCGGAGGCTGCAAGCAATGGCAGGGTGACTGTTTGTGAGGAGCAGAGAGCGACTAGGCAGAGGAAAGAGGTGCCAAGTAGGTTCGGTTGCGAGGCCTGCACAAATGCCCACCACCCCGGAGAGCTACACTGCCCAGCCCATGGCAGTCTGGTGTACAGCACCGCACCTGAGCCCTCTGGGCAGCTGGCCAGGACAGGGCATGCCTGGGGACTCAGTGAACCCTCAGGGCAGAAATGGCCCGCCGGACAGGCCAGCACCCGCGCCGGCTTAGGGCAATATTTTCTGCAGGCAGCCAAGCGTGAGGTGGACGTGAGGAAAGGAAGGCCAAGTATGCGGAATGTCACCCGATGTCTGCACATTAAAAGCCTGCAGTGGCAGCAGTACAGCGTACCCCTTGGGGCAGAGAGCAGCTGGATTTGTGGCATTGGCGGGGCAAGCGTTGCCTTGAAGAGGGTCGCCGTAGAGGAATATCCTCTGTGACACGGTGGCAGGTTTGAATGCAATCTGCATGTCTGGTGCTGCCGCCACCAACAGGGACATGTTGCAGGTAACCTGCAGATCACCAAGTCGCATGTTAGCACAACAGAGAGGTACAAACCCACAGACGGCTGGGAGAGGCAACCTGGCTCACCGGCTGGATGGTGGATGGAGCGCAGAAGAAGCCTGGAGGGCAGGGGTGGATGGTGGCGGGGGAAGGGCAGTAGAAGCCCGCCGGACAAGCCAGCGCTTCAACAGCCCTGCATGTGATCAAACAATGGCGATTGTGTTTGTGCAAATCCAAAGTGCATGTGCCAGGATGCAAGGGTAAAGCAGTGTAGTGTGCGTGCATCGTTAGTAGAACATGGCAGGCTACTTTTCAGGGCGCGGTTTGGCCACTCACATTTGTATTGAGGGATCCAAAACTGGTGGCAGTACAGAGCCCCGGGGGCAAAGCTGTCCATAGCCGCACGCAGTGCACACGAAACCACCTGGGCTGCTGCTGCCTCCATTATATATAGCAGTTGACAGCCCAGTTGCGGTTGATCCATCCTGAAGTGTCACCCTGTCATTAGGCCCAGCCACAACGGCCTCATCCGTCATGCTGGCTTCTGCTCCCTGTGGATTCAGCAGCAGGCGCCGCGCATGTGCCGTTGCTGCCGCCACCTGGGCTGTCCATGGCTGGAAAAGGGGGGCGGCGGAGAGAGAATGCAGGGGTCACTGGTAATATATAGCCGTTGATTGGCAATGTCCTTACTGGCAGGGCTTCCCTCAGGTACTTACTTGAGAACAAACAAAGCCGCTGTCGCAGCCACCAAAGACTCCATCCCGGGTAGGATTACAAGGGCATCCCTCCGGCACTGTGCGGCTCCTGGTAATGTCGGCCGGGCAGCGCTCTGCTGGGGCTCCCGCTGCAGCCATGGCTGGGAGCCCTGCGCAGGCTGTCAGCAGAAGCAGCACCGCGACATTCATGACGCAAGACGTAGTATGCGCTCTCATGGTGCCTCCAAGACCGAGCAACACCAGGGAGCGCCTGCCCAAGCAACGCCAAGGTGAAGGCGCTCCTGCTTCAGTCGAAACGCGAGGGTGCTTTGTTGATCAAGCAGGCAGCCTTGGAATCAGTGTGCAAGATATTTGGCGCGCAGCGGCGGGTGGCCCGAACACAACACAGCCCTCGAGGCACCTTGCCTGCACAATTGCATTTCACGCAAAGCAGGGGTGCGGGCGGTGAGGGGGGTCCTTGGTTTCTGAAAAGTATACCTTCGGAAGTAGGGAGAGCCCCATTTGTATCCATCAACACTTGGGCCCGGGGCGGGGCGCCCAGAGCTTCTGCAAACCCGTCCATCACTCAGTCCCAGCCGTTTGGGCCCTTTTATCGCGTAATATCATATTCTCGGGTGTATTTTGTGACGGTGCGCGTTTGCCGCCGATACCAGCTGGCCACCTTGTCACCGCCACAGCCTGCCGCTGCCGCTGGCCGCCTGCCACTGCCCGCCATCCCGACTCCAGCCCCGAGGTCCCTGCTGCTTGCTGGTGTGCAGCTTGCAGCACGAGAAGCAGGTACCCTATAAATGATACAGCATCACAAGCACCTGAGCTTGGAGCTTCTCCTGCCGGATGGGCTCCTTTGCTCTTCACCTGGCACAGACCCTGCCCGGGAAGCACGGAGAAACAGCCGCACCCGCCGTGTGGTGCGCAGGGCACGCAGTGCAGAGTGAGTGCATTGGACGTTGTTTCTCGTGTGCTTCGCGATCGATCACGATAATTTCATGGCTATGAGAATGTGACAGGGTGAGGGTTGGACCCTACGGTTGCTCTGCAGTGTGCTGGATGGAATGGAGCGAGGGCAGGCGGGCCCCGAGCGGTTGCCGCAGCAGATTATGGTTGATGGTCGGCCAGCGCTGGTGCGCCTGGGGGCCACTGGCATAGAATGGAGCAGCCATGGATCGACTGAGTCTGGTGAACGCTTGATGGCTAGTTAGGGTTGGGCGTGCTACACAATGCTGGGACGCAGTCTCTGCCAGGTCACTCACTTTCTGGGCAATAGTGTGCTGCTCACATACATTAATTGCCACCACACTTGAGCCACAGAGAGGCTTTTTCCTGTCAACATTGCTGCACTTCGCTGTGTCCAGTGCCCTTTGATGAGATGCTGTCGGCACGGCAGGCTGCACACCGCACCCGCACCTGGCTGCCCTGCCTCCGTGCACCGCCAGTCCTGCACCGCCTGGAGATGTTCACCTTCCGCCGTACGCCACGACGGCGCTGCGAGTGGGCACCCCGCACAGTGGTAATGGAGGCAGCAGAGGAGGAGGTGATACAGGACTGGGCGTCAGCTATCAACGCAGGCATTGAAGCGGCGTCAGCCGGCAGGCCAAAGTGCGTGCCCTGCATGCCAGTGGCCATGCCGATATGTGCCGTATAACACCACTTCTTGCCTATGCTTGCTACAAATGGTATCGCTTGCTTGAATATTGCATCTGTGCACTCGAATACGTAATCATAATTGACGTTGCAATCTCTGCGCCGCTTCATGCCTCTCTCTGGTCCAAGCAGGAGTTTGCTGGTGCTGCTCAACCCCAACTCCGGCTATCGCCAGGCCAGGAGGCTGTACCGTTGCATTGTGGCGCCCACATTTGCGGCAGCGGGCATCGAGGCAGCGGTATGGGAGACACACCGTGCGGGGCATGCGTGCGAACTGGTGGCGCGGCTGACGGATGAGCAGGTGGCAAGCATTGACGGTGAGCGGGCTGTAAAGTGGGCGGGGTTGTGGCGGCAATCAGGCAGGGCTCTTGCTTGCTACATTGGTGGCTCGCTGGGGGGCTGCACAGCTGCAGTTGCCCAGCTGCCCTGCTTTCGCATCACCTCAATGTTGGCCCCCTTGCACAGGCATTGTGTGCGTGGGAGGCGACGGCATTTTCCACGAGGCGTTGAACGGCCTGCTGCAGGCCCGCGGGGCGGCAGCCGCCGCTGGCGCAGCTGAGCTGACAGCCGCGCTGGCCGCTCTGCGCCTCGCGCACATCCCAGCTGGCAGCACAGACGCGGTGGCGTGTACGCTGCACGGCACACGCAGCGCCTTTGTGGCCGCCATGCACTGCTGCCTGGGCGACTCCACTCCCCTGGATGTTCTGAGGGTGGATGGCGCATCAGGCACCAAGTTTGCCTCGTGCATTGCAGGTGTGCAGCCCCCAGTCTGCTGCTGCTTCACGGTTGCTTCTTACAGTGCATATCTCAGCTTTCTCTGTTAAACTTTGCTGCCCACCCCGACCTCCCCGGGGCCTGCCACTGCCAATGAGCTGCCAGCCGTGCCTGCTGCTCAATCTGCCACATGCCCACCTCGTGCCTGGCCAATCCGCTCCTCTGACTTGCGCAGCCTACGGCTTCCTGGCTGACGTGACGCTGGCAGCCGAGCAGTACCGCTGGATGGGACCCCTGCGGTACGACCTGGTGGGCACCGCCAAGCTATTGGCCAGGTGCGCACACCAAAGCAATAAGCTGTAAGCACATGCACTTAGTCGAGCAGTAATGCGCATGCCAGCAATGGCGTGCGGGCGCCAGCAGGAGGTTGCAGACCCCTGCACCTCTGCTATCTGTAACGACCTGCACGGTACTTTGAACTTGCTTCCATCCTAGGCTACAACCTCCCACCGCACCTCACACTACCACCCGGGCTGTCTCCACATGAATTGCAGCCGCGCCTACCCCGCCTGTGTTCGCTACTTGGAGGGAGAGGTGGGGCAGGCCCTGAGCAAGCAGCCGCATGCGGTGTGTGGTGCCGGCTGCTTCATCTGCCGCACCGCCTCGTTCATGCATTGTCGCCGATGGAGCCAGCAGCAGATGGCAGCACCGCACACGCCAGCTGGCTCCACTTTGGCCTCCCCAACTGCCTCTGGTTCGACAGCAATAGCAGGAAGGGGGAGCAGCAGTTTGAGCTGCACAGGAACCAGTGAGGCGCACTTGCTGCCTCACCCTGCTTCAACAGCAACATCAGAACCCAGCAGCGGCCCCGATCTTCATCCAACTTCTGGAGCAGGGCCATCGTCATCGTCACCATCAGTGTCGCAACACCACTTCCTGCAGCATGCAGCGGGCGCGGCTGAGCGTCAGGGTGGTGAGGGTGAGCAGTGGCAGGAGGTAGAAGGCACCTTTGCCTCCATCATGCTCATAGTCATGCCCTGCCGCTCAGACAAGACGCGCAGAGGCATGGCACGGCACGCACACCTGGCCGACGGCCGCCTCAAGCTGGTACTGGTCCGCAAGTGCTCCCCGCTGCAGGTGGGTGCAAGCCGTGGTGTGGATGCTGGGTTGGCTGGGTGCGTGGTTGGCTGGTCAGGTGTTGGGCTGTGGGGTTGTAGCATAGTTGTGGGGCCAGCTTGACCTTGCTGTGGAGCCAGCACCAAGCAAGCCGGGCGCTATACAGGGGGCGTTTACGCCGCACACTGCACTATCAATGCCCTCTCCTCCTGCCCAGCCCCCTCATCGTTTTTGTTGCCGCAGTACCTGCGCTTCCTGCTGAGCATGAGCCGCAGCGGTTGCGCCCCAGGGCAGCTGCCGTACGTGGAGGTGCTGGATGCAGTGGCAGTGCAGGTGCAGCCAGGCGACGGCAGCGCACTGAGCGCATGGAACCTGGACGGCGAGTGCTCCAGGGGCGGTGACATGCACATGGCAGCAGAGGTGCACAACGGCCTGCTGCGCGTGTTTGCACGCGGGGTGGAGTGAGGCCAGTTTCCTTGCAGTCGCCAGGCTGCTGCTTATGGTTGCAGGTAGGGTGGAGGAACGTGAGTCAGCATTGCCCCGTTGAGGCTGACGCCGCTAAACTTGTGCCTTTGCTTCAAGTTGCAAACCCTGGCATTATTTTGTCATATTACAGAGCAGCTCTAGAAAAGTTACTTGACTGGGCAAATAAATTGAAGAGATTTGGGTAGGGGAAGCGCAACAGGTAACAGGGTTGGCACAGGGCTTAACCAGCCAGCAGGTCTAGGAATCGAGGGGGATGGTTAGCGTTGTAGCAGGGCACAACAGTCGTGGAATGGGTTCGTTTAATGGAGTGGCAACAGAGATGGCAATGGGCTCAGCCCGATCTTCAACACATAAATACAATGCAAATGCGCATAGGGCAGCTAAACACAGCGATGGTGGGATTTTCAAGTTGACAGGTAGTAGGAGGGCACAATCTATCCATCCAGGGTTCTGATGGCGTTGCGTGCACAGCCCTCACGTGTGTGTGTGTGTGTGTGCGCGCGCGCGCGCGCGCGTGTTTTGGGTGGGGGGTGGGGGCACGCGGGCGTGGGGGCGTGTGACTCTTGGTGCTTGGGCTACCAGTCGTCAGGAAGAAAAGGGGCCTTGGCAGTGTGGTGGCAATCGGTAGATTGGAGTCAATGCCTGAGTAGTTGGCGATGAGAGTGTCGGGAAAAAGATAATTGAATGCGGAGTTTTCAGGTTTTGTCGATTGCTGGGAGATCCCTTGCCTACAGTCAGCTTGGCATAGGCTGCTGGCAGCAGTCCAGGTCATGCACGTGATACTCAAGAATAGGCGGGAGTGTGTGTGTTGCTGCTGCGGTGGCTGCTCATGTCGCCATTACTTGTGTTGCTGGCAGGCTCCCAGCCGTTGCTCCCGGCTGCCCAGCCATCCAGCAGCCAGCCGAGCGGGTCCCAGCGTGGGCTGCCCACCAGCCTGGGAGGCTCCGAATCCAACAAAGCTGCAGCGGGGCAGTAGCGGCTGCTGCCACAAGGAACCTCCCACCCAGCTGCTGTATCCAGGGCAGCGGCCAGGGGGCAGTAGCGGCTGCTGCCGGTGGGGCCCTGCCAGTCTGGCGATGCCCCAAGAGCCAGCAGCTCTGCAGCGGGATCATAGCGGCTGCGGGGCCTGCCACCCTGGGCAGCCGCCACCAAAGTGCTCAGCAGAGCCGGCACCATGTCATACTTGGAAGACCGAGGGGAGGCAGCTGCGCCCCGTCGTGCAGCTGTCGCCAGGTCAGCCCAGGGGTCGTAGCGCAGGCCCAGGAATGCGGGGGATCCAGCAAGCACTGGGGCCCAGTCAGACAGCTCAGACCACGGGTCATACTTGTCGCTGCCGCCCCACTCCTGCACAAACAGGGTGCATGGCACACATTTGCGGGCGGGTCACTGGGTCAGCAGGCAGCTGCGAGGCAGCTGGTGGTCGTGACTATGACGTGCGCTTCACACAAACAGCTGTTGTCACAACTCTCCGTGAGCATTAGCAAGTTTCAGCTCAGCTGCAATCAGAAAAATGCTGCGCAGCGCTTGCCTCAATTCGGCAACATACAGTTTCCACACACCCAACTCCACCCAGCTGCGCAGCTCTCACCTCCAGCAGCGTTGCTTCACGTAGCAGCGCCCACACGGGATCGTACTTGCTGGCGCCAGAGGGCACCACCCTGCCCTCACGAACACTCTGCACAGCACCAGCACCGGCACCAGCAGCGTCAGCAGGTGATGTCACGGGCTGAAGTTCTGCCTCCCAAGATGGCTGGGGCGTGAACGTGTGGTGGAATTGGTGAAAAGGCGCATGGCAGGTGTGCCACCAGGCAGCAGGAACTGGTGCAGGTCAATGCAGGGCAAATGAATGTGGGGGGCGCATGCATGCATGCATGCATGCATGCATGCAGGTCCATCAGGCTGCAATTCGGTAGCAGACCTGCAGCAGTCCGTAAGCCATGTCAAACATGG
>JAAMXP010001782.1:1512-42890 GCA_019693395.1 Ettlia oleoabundans | reverse complement strand
GCGTCAAGGCTGACGTGAACAGCAGGCTGAAAGATGCCACCCGTGCTGTTACCGCGGACGCAGCATGGGCACGGCGAAGAGAGCAAGATGCAACAAAGCGACACCTCAGCTGCGCACACATGAACACGCCGGCCGCTATGGGAAGGTGGGATAACTGATGACACCATATCGCGGTTCATGTGTGCCACCAGCAGCAGAAACAGCTCACCAGACTGCGAGCAAAGTCGTAGCGTGGGACGCCAGACTGCGGCGCAGCCGCCAGCAGGGTACGCATGGGGTCTTATCGGCTATCTTGCTGCACGGTGGAGTGGCCAGAGACATGATGAACCAGTGAAGACCAGCCTCAGGCACAACCGCCATGGGCAGTGCAACAATACAGCAGCGTGCTCAAGCAGACATGTTGCAAATGCGCAGCTAAGAAGCTTCTGAATGCTGAAGCCAGCGTGACACGCATCCCGCGCACCTGCGTACCAGGTGCTGCTGCTGCTGCCGCCAGCAAATAAAGCAGCATATCATATTTGTTGCGCTTGGCGGGCGCTGCCTGCTGGCTGTGACTGCGTGCGCCCGCCAGCGCTGCAATCAGCGGCGCTGCGGGCGCCAGCAGTATGCTGAGTGGGTCAAAACCCTTGCGCTGCTTCTCCTGTTTGACAGGTGGTTCAGTGGAGAAGCCCTTTTCTTCCACAACACGAACCAAATCCAGCTGCTGCTGCAGAGCGGCCAGCATTTGGCGCTGCCTTTCCGCCTCCCGGGCTGCTGCCAAGGCAGATTGGGCTGCTGCCTGATTCGCGCGTGCTGTCTGAGCAGCCACCCTGGCAGCCATTGCCGTGGCGGCAGCTGCCTCATCCCCAGATGCAAACTCCTCACTGTCGGATGCAGCAGCCAACACCTGCTGAAGCAGTGTGTCTGCTGATCGAAAGGTAGCACCGCCCTCCCCCTCCTCAACCATGCTGTCCACTGCGGCTGCCGCATCCATCTGGTGCTGCAGGCGTTGCTGCACCAACAGAAGGCGTGTTTTTGCTGCTGCTACACGCTGCTGAACCTCGGCTCTCAGTGCCTCGTTGGCATTGACGATGCCCCTTGATGCATTCTGCAAATAGCGATGGAATGGGGTGATGGCAGCGTAGATAAAAACGGAAATGGTTTACAAAGGGATGCCATGTTTCAGGCACTGGAAGCCCAAACATAGAGAGTCCCAAAATACCTGTTGCACGAAATCTCACTCACCTGGTTGCCGACCCGGCCTGCCGCTGCTGCCGCCACCAGGCAGTGAGCTAAGCGGAGGCGCGACCTTTCTGAAGGCAAAGCCGCTCGCTTGGTAATGATGCTGCGCGTACCCAGGCTCCAGGAGGGATGCGGCGCAGAGCAGCCGGTGGTTGGGGACTCCACCCTGTACATCGCAGCTGGCGGGCCCAATGAGCAAACGCAATTTTGCAAAGGAAAAAACTGCCCTGACCCGCAAAACTGGCAGTGGTTTCGCTCAAGTTCATTCATATCTGTACTGCGTCTCTACTGTATGGGTTTCTGCATCCACAATCAACATGCTACTGTTTTCCTGCGTTTTTTAAGGTCCCAACGATCGGGAGCGCGGGAGTGGGCCCGCCGCCTCCTTGTGACGGTGCTGCCGCCAACCGCCCTGCGCCCCTTTGCACGGCGTCTGCGCTCAATCTTCATGCTGACCCGTCACAAGAGCACAGAGACGACTGCTGCAATTTGTTGTATTGCTGGTCCGTTTGCAGGCTATCCAGGTCAGGCAACACAGCCACAGGACATTGCATTCACAAGCGCCATCCCAAGTGGCGGTGTTACCGGTGGCAGTCACACAGGGAGCAGCTTCAACACGTCAGCCTTCCCCTTCATCGTATGCATGCCCTAGTTGGTTAAGGTACTCATCCACATCAAGCATTTCTTGCTGTCCAAGCCCCCAGCTCTCCAGATTGGCTTGGCCCTGCGTAGTGCTGGTGGCAGCAAGGAACTGGCGCCGCACTGCCCCCACCACGATATTAAAGGCTGACGTTGTGCCCAGCCGCGTCAGCGCCGCACAGGAGGCAAGGTCCTGGGAGCCCGGACCCAGCTTGCTGCCCGGAAGAAGGTCACCATGTTGGGACAAAGCAGTTGCAAATATGTGGGGGAAGGGGAGCGGCACCGGCAGCGGTTGCGCCACAATTGTTCGATGTCGCACGCACCGCTGCCGCTCCTCTGCCAAAGCCGCATCCAGCGCGTCTGATGCGGCACTTAGATGTAATGGCAGGCCAGAAGACCGGGGTCCTCTCAGCACCACCGCCTCTGCAAAGCGCCCCCCATCGCCCACTGATGGAATGCCAGGCGTGAGACTGGCCATCCATTGGGTGGTGAAAGGGCTGCTGCTGGTACTGCCACTGCCAACGCTGCCCCTGCCCAGTGCCTCTGATGCGAAAGCCACGGCGTCACTGGCACTCTGCCGCAGGCGGACATCCACCTGCTGCTGTTGCCGCTGCGGGTCGGCGGGGAGGGCGGGGCACGGCAGTGCCATGGACAGCGCTGCAAGCGGTGTGCTGTGCTGAGCTGTGAGCAGCTGGCTAAGCCCCCACATGTCCAAGCGTCCTGCAGGGCGGCAGGCACAGAGTGTTGCGCACAGAGGCAGCCAGCCAGCCAAAATAGTAGTACAGCGTTACCAACAGACACAGCAGCGCCATGCTATAACCCCAGCAGACCAGCATTCATGCCAGGGCAGCTTGTAGTGGGTCGACAGTTTACAACCAAGCTGGAAGAAGGCTTACCTATGGGCGCATGCGGCCCCTCCCCAGCTGCCAGGCGGTATGGAAGCGTGGCAGTGTCCAGTGCTGCGGCGCACACAGCACTGGCATGGTAGTAGCTGCCTGGCTGCCACCTCAGCAGCGGCAGCGTTCCCAGCGCTGCTGGCAGCGACACCACAGTGTACGTGCTGCAGTGCTGCGCCAGCAGGGACAGGCTGAGCCCCTCGTTCAGCTGCCGGCGCCGCCGCTCCGCCTGGTCCCCCTGGTGCTGAGCGGGAACAGCGGGCGCTTGGGGGCGCAGGGCGAACAGCATGATGGGGCGGCTGCCACCGTACTCATCTCGCACTTCCTGCATTGTGGCACCGCAACAGCCAAGCCATAGGATAACCAGCACCTCACACCCAGCACACAGCAGTATATCTAGGCCAGACATCATAGCCGGTCTGCGAGTGATTGCCTGCCTGCTTCGACAGCCAAAACCGTTTACCACCAAACCACCAAACACAGAAGCTCAAGCTTCTTGCTTGTGCTGAAAGTCGACCTCATGGCACAGCCGGCAGAACATGAGTGCACCCACCTGCAGAACGTGTCCCACCAGCTGCCCCCATCCCGAGGCGTCATCAGCCAGCACCTGGAACCCCTGCAGGTGGTCACTCTCCTCGGCAAAAAACCTGCACTAGGTGGGCGAGTGCAGGCAGCAGTGGTACACAAAGCGGTGCTCGATGCTTGGGCTCGGGTGATGGGCAGCATGCTGCCAACTGCCACCTTCTTTCTGTGCCTACCACCATTAACAAACGCATAACACATACAAGGGTTGAGCCACCCCGACACCCGTGCATGCCTCCCACCTGATGCGCTCCATCATTTCCTCCCGCTGCTCCTGGCTGCGCCAGTGCTCCCCGCCGTCACCCCAGCTGTGGAATGGCGTGAGTCCATGCCATGCCCTTGCCAGCTGATGCACGCTGCGGGGGTGCAGGTGAGCCTTCAAATAGTCTGTGAAAAATCGCACTCCGCCGCCGCCGCTGCTGCTGCCTAAACCCGCACCTCCGCCATCCAGCTGCCTGGCCGCCTCCTGCAGAGCGCTGGGGGCTACTGTCGCGTCTCCCTCTCCTGCCCCTGCTGCATCGATGTCATTCTCCTGGCCGCCCTCCCCTTCCGCCTCATCCTCCAGTTCCTTGGCAAAGCGGCTCTTTGACACCTGTGCAGCGCGATGCACCTCCTGGCCTCCTGACCAGGTGGACACCGTGCCAGCACTACTATGGTGGTCAGGGTCACGATAGAGGGAACCACGTGTGCTGACGCCGCCCAGCGCCCCGCTCAGGTCCCACAGCACCAGGCGGGGCGTGTAGGTGCCCTCCCCTTGCAGCGTCTCCCCCTCACGGTACAGAACATCGCTGTCTATCTGGCAGGCAGGACCACGGGTGCCCTGCTGCTCCTCTTGCAGCCCTAGTAACTCGTCCTGCAGAAAAGATGCAGGCATTGTGCTTGTGTGCAACCTCCAACGCAACCGGAGTGGGCTGGCGGGCGTGAACAGGCGGGACACCAAGAGGCACGGCAACATGCTTTGTGAGCAGCGCTCTTCCGCGCACCGTTTGATGACTTGCCTGAAAGTTCCAATAGTGCGCCCCGACATAGTTGGCGAAATTGCCGAACTGGAGGGTGATTACCTCCTTCGACATTCTCGTCCCCTTGCGTGCGATGAATTGTTCAATATAAGATTCCCAGGAATTTAGTGAAAGCTACTCCTCCTCATTTTGCCACGGTGGCCGTCGCTGACAATCAACACGCTGTTGAGTCGTGCACAACGGTTCCCAAAACCTTGGAAGCTAGTAGACGCTTAGAAGTCTCAATTTAGTAACACACATATGCTACAAACGGTAGGGTAGCGGAAGTCCTGTCACACCCCGCTGGCGGTGTCAACCCGCTTCCCTTTGGGAATGCCTCAACATTCGCATGGCAGTGAGGCACTTGGTGATTAACTATGTGAGAAGCATGCTGATTGCGTGATCAGTCGCTCGGTGCATGTTCTGTTGGCCATCGAGCTGTGTGGCTGCCGATGCAGTTGCCATTGATACTGCGCCCTCTTTCGTGCCCATGCGTGTCCTTGAAGGTTGTTGATACACCAAGGGCCGTCCTTTGTGGCAAATACAAGTGTTACGAGCTGGGTGGAAAAAAAGCAGGAAGTTTGATAACGGGATACGGAATTCACTTATATGCTCCATAACACAGCACCCTAAATGTCTTCTTGTTCCACATCCACCATGTGCTGCTGACACTGCTCCCGCTGTGGCTGCTGCTTGCTTGCTTGCCGTGCTTGCTTCCCCTGCTGTGCCTGTGGCGACAGGTCAGCTTGTAGCTTGCTGCGTAGCTGCTGCAGGCTGCGTGCCGGGCCATGCGGGGGTGCAGTGGCAGCTTTGGGGCCTGTATCTGAGTCGCTGACTGCCAAATCCACCACAACGTCCGCATCAGCCGCCCCGGCTGCTGCCTTGCCTGCTGTTGCTTTCTTGCCACCACCCCGACTTTTGTGTAGCTTTGCCCGTCCTGATGGGGCTGCCACGTTCTGCTGCAGCAAGGCGGCGGCCGCGTCTGCCATGGCCCCCGCACCTGCCTGCTGCTCCGGCTGGCCATAGCTTTGCTGCAGGCGCACGCGCGCAAGCACAGCACGCAGCAGCGTGCGCCAGGCTGCATCGGCCTCTGCCTCCCGCTTGAGCCGCTTCTTCTCCTCCTTCTCCCTGCAGCCATTGACATGCAACCGCGTTTTGCGACGCCTTGCCTTTAAAACCTGCAGGGCCCAGTTCAGGGGATAGGAGGGGACCTTACCTCTCTGCTGCCAGGTACGTGTCCATCACCCGCTGCTGGTCCTTCTCCCACACCACCACGCCCGACAGCTTGGGGAAGCTTCCGCCACGCCGCCGCTCAAAGCCCACCAGGGCGGGGACGTGCTCCACACCCAGTGCCTTGCAGGTGCGGGTGATGTAGGGGTAGTTGAGGTGAACCTGCGGTACGTGTGGCGTGTGGCAGTACCATGCAGTACCGCGGTGGTGCTAAACAACTCAGTTTGCTTGATCTACATAAGATTTGGATAACTCCCAGCAGCAGCAAAACCTCCAAGAGACGGGCACAGGAATGCAGTGCAGCTGCTGCTACTGCCAGGGATGAGAAAATTCCAACCCACCCCGCAAGCTCGGCTTGCTCAAAGGGCGGCCCACGCAGCGGCTCCTCACCGTTCCCTCGGGCATGACTGATGCAAAGGGCGGCACCTCCACGTTCCCGTGCTCGTTGGTGGGTATGCGGCCCCCCACAGGCACCGGCCGCCACTCCTGCGTCTGCCACATGCCGTAGAGCAGGTTCAGCTTGGGGCCGTCCCCGCTGCCGCCACCCGCACCATCACCCTGCAGGTGGGCAGCAAGGCGAGCAACAGCATGGCTCATGTAAAAAGTGGCCAGCCGAGCTGCTGTTTGCGGCCTGCTAGGCAGAGAGACATAACAACAGTGCCCCACAGTCACATGTCACCATGGGACTCACTCCACCCAGGCTCAGGAGCAATGCATACCATGGCTGCAGGTACACTCTATGGCTGCAGGTACACTCTCCTCCTTCAGCCCCAGGCTTCGGGCGGCACAGAGGGACCACAGCATAGCCTCACCTCCTCATCCTCATCCTCATCCCCCGCTGCATCATCGCCCAGCAGCGACCCCGCCGCGGCCGCCGCAGCGGCTGCTGCAGCTGACTTGGTCCCTGCAAAGGCGCGCCGCTTGACGCGTTTTACAGGCCGCTCCAGCTCTTCGGGACGCACCTCCAGCCCAAAGTCGCGCCGCCATCTGCCCGCCGTATGCACCTCCACCAAATCCGTGCGGCGGTAGTACGGCTCACCCCTGGGAGGCAGTTGAGGACTAGGTGCATGCAACTCAGGTGCGATTAACAGTGGAAGTTGTGCTCATGCAACGGCTCGACACCCCGCGGAGACCAGGCAGGAGCCAGGCAGAGGGGCAGAAGTGTGGGTTTGAGCCAGGTGGGAGGCCGGGTGTGACCGGGTGACCGAGTGCCGCCGGTACATCACAGCACGGTGCACACCGCAGGGGTGTTCTAGGTTGCAAGAGGCACGGAGCAGCGCAACACTGCCACTTGACTGCCGTGCGGTCTGCAGCCCACCTGTGCATGCCCGCCTTCTTTGCCTCCGGCTTCACCACCCAATACTTAGGTATGTGGCGCTCCAGTACATACAGGGCATGGGTGCGGAATCCCTCCATAGTGCTGGGCAGGCTGCGCCGCTCCTGCACCGCCAACGCCCAATGGACAGGACAGCGGCATCATGGAAGCCAGAAGACTCATGGGCAGCAGGGTCAGTGGTAGCGCGAGGACGTGGGTAACTAATCGTAGTGCAGGGCGCAAAGAGTTGCAGCTCTGGCTGCGATACGATCTGGTTGGCTTCAACCTGATAAGCATGGATAGCAAGGCAACCACGGAAAACAGCAGCAGCCCGCCTGCTGATGGCATGCAGGAGATCCATCATGAACAGGTGGGGCATGGCATGCAGCCGCACCACAATGAGGCCAACCTGTGGCTAGCAGCATGCAGCACCCACCCGCTGCACCCTCTCTGCCATCTCAGCATCCTCACGCTGCGCCGCCAGCTCAGCCGCACTGCGCCCCGACTTGGCCGCCTTCTCCTGCTGCCTCCTAGCAGCCGCAGCAGCTCGCGGCCCCAGCACCCCTCCTCCGCAGGCGTCCAGGCTGCCACCTGCTGCACCTGCTGCCATGCTGGCGGCTGCCTCCCGCATGCGCAGCGGGCCCAGCGTGCGCTGCCACCAGTCCTCGTCCCGCAGCTTCTCTGCAGTTGCCCAGTTGCTGGTGTACCTGCAGCAGCAGGAGGGTGCGGAGCTGGGTGCCCTCCGGTGCCAAGTGCGGCGGCCTGTGGATGGCCAGCGAACTCAGAAAACATGTGTGGCTGAGCCACAAGCTGGCCTCACAAGCCCCACACAGGACAACCCATGGACCGACTGGGCACAGTGCGAGTTGTTTTGGAGATCAAGCCACAGGCATAGCAAGCCAAGGCAGCCGGCCCAGCCAACAAAGCATGCCAGCCACACCACCCAGCACAGAGCCACCTCTGCGTGACGTCCTTGGCACCGGCGCCCGCCAATGCCACCACATACGCCAGCGGCTGGTACTCCCTGGGCAGATTAGCCTCAACTTCAAGCGGCTTGTCCACGGCATTGGTTAGAGGATCAACGTGCACCCACCTACAAGGGTGGCAAAGACGGGCAGACGGGCGGGCAGGCAGGCAGGCGCTGTGGGCAGGAGCGGGCGGGCAGCTGGTCGGAAACAACAACAGCGTACGGCGCACAGCCGCCAGGCAAGGGTGATCAGGCTACTAGAAATGCAGAGGTGTCAGGCAGAAGATAATGTACTTTGAACAAAGTAGGTGTCAGAAAGGCTAGTGTTGAGCGCAACCTCAGCTGTCGTGCCTGTGTGATACTGGTGCAGTACACGGGCAGGGAGTGATCACATCCAGCAGCCGACTGCCAGCTGGCACTGACCTGCCCACCACGTTGGCGTCATCATCAGCATCTGCATCAGGGTTCCAACAGAACACCTCCACCCAGCACTGCCCAACATCTGGCTGCCGTGTGCTGATGGTGGCGCAGCCGCCAGTTCCCGCCACAAGCAGCGCAGCGCCCTCCTCTGCCGCGCCCTCCACCCCCTTCTGATCACCTATGCCTTTTGCTGATATCATCTGCCTCCTGCCTCTTGCCTCTAACCTGATATCTTCTCCCGGAGCTAGTTTTTCCTCAGCTGCAAATTTGCTGATGTCAGTTGCACCCGCTGTCAAGTCAGTAGCAAGGGCTGAAGCTGCCAGCGCTGCAGCCAGCTCAGCCTCCTCCGCCAGGTCACCCTTGCGCTTCCGCTTCGGCCCTGCTGCTAGTGCTTCCCGCTGACCTTCCTCCTGCTCGGCTCCAGGCTGCTTCTGCGTTAAGCAAGTTGCAGCACTGCTAGCAACAGCCGCTGAGGCGGGTGCAGACGTCCGCCGCTTCGTGGTGGTGGGGACGCTGCTGGATGCAGCAGGCCCCCCTGCCCCGCCTGCGGCTGCAACTGTCGCCGCTGCTGCATTCGGCAACATTTGTGGGCCCCGACTGGCCTTTCCCTTGCTGCTGGTACCGCTCTTGCTGCCGCCAGCAGGGCCATGCCCGCTCTTACCACCCCTGCCAGCGCCACCCTTGCCAGTGGCAGGCGCTTGTGCGCGGGATAAGCCGCCATCGCTACTGGCGCCGAGGCCACCCGAGTAGGCTGCGCAGCGCGCCTCCATGGCTGCCTTTCTCTCCGCCTTTGCTTTCTTCTTCTGCTGCCATGCCCGCTTCTCGTCAATGACCAGCAGGCTGCCGTTGGGCAGCAGGCTAGCCTGTATGTCGGGCCCAAGCAGCGCCATGGCAGCCTGAGGTCCCAGGCAGTGCACAGCGGAATCATCCGGCAGATTGCAACGGTGCGCCATGGCGGCGCGTTGAGCATCCACCTCTCGCGCCGCTCGCCCGCTCACCAGATCCTCAATGGCGGCCGCCACACGCTGAGCAATACAGCACCCGGCTGCGGCAGGGCCACTGACAGCTGCCGCTGCTGCCGGCGCTGCTGCTCCCTCCAGGTAACGTGAGCCAGAAGCACCAAACTTCCGAGAGAAGGCTGCTGCCGCACGCTGCTGCTGTCGCTGCGCATCTGCAGGCCGCAGAGAGCAAGGGGAGAGACCGGATACATGCCCTCAGTCGGCCGTCAAATCAAAAGTCATTCACACGCGGCATAGCATCCACCAATCGACATTTTCCCAGCTTCAAGCTTGCCCAGCATGACACGTGCAGGAAGCATGGCATTCCACTCCAGCACGCGGACAGCCCCAGCAGTAAAACAGCACCCAACAACACTAGCGGCACAACATGCATGGCGGCTTACTTGCCTGTGGGTTTCAGCGCCGACGCTTGCAGTACGCGCACCAAACGCACCATTGCACCCTGCGCCCGCAGAGCCGCAGCAAACAGCGCCGCCAGCTGCTCACCGGTGCAGCGGCGCTGTGCCACTGCCTCCCTAAGTCCATCCCCCACCGCTTGCAGGCCTTGTGCTCTTAAAACTGCTGCAATCACTGGGTCCTCCACGCTGGGTGCTGTGGGTGTGGCAAGCCTGAAGGTGCTGCGCAGCCAGCTAAGCTGCTGCCGCACGCCACGCAAGCTGACACAAACGCCGCAACTGGCGCCATCAGCGCTATCTGCCAGCCCGCTACGTGCCTCCTGTAGCTTGGCGGCAGGCCCTGGTTCCACCAGAGACAGCAGTTGCGCCTGGAGCAGCAGGTCGCTTGCCGCTGCATCCAGTAGCAGCCCTCTGGCCAGCAGGGCCAGGAGGTGGGAGCGGTGCACCAGCTGCGCCCTCAAGCGATCCACCTTGGTGACACCTTGCCGCCTGGCACTACCATTGCTACCTCCCTTGCCTGCCTTCCGCAACGCCTTTGCCTCCCCCTCCTCGCTGCCGTCCCGGTGGAGGGTGATTGTAAGCCCACCATCGTCATCGTCGCCCCCTGCCGCAGACCCTGGGCTATCTCGGTGCTCAACTGGCATGCTTGCCTCACCGTCATCCTCATCCACCTCGCCCCAAGCATCCTCCCAATCCTCCTCATCGGCCTGATGCTCCTCCTGCTGCTCCTGCTCTTGATCACGCAGCTGCTGCTCCTGCAGAGGGCTGTCCATAGCACCAGCACCGAATTGAGGAGGGTCGTCGACCTTTGCTGGGTCTGGACCATCCAGTTCTGCAATTGCGGCAGCGCCACAAGCGCCTATGAGTTGCTGTTTGCGTGCGGGTGGAAGGCCTGGCTCTATCACCATCGCCTGCGCCTTAAAAGGCGAGAGCAGGGGAGTGGGGGCCTCAGCTCCGCCACATGGAAACCTGGCACGACGCTTGCTGGCCCTGTCGAGGAAGAGCTCCACATTCTGGCCACTCGCAGAGGCAAGTGTCTCTGCAACAGCAGCGGCAAGGGGAGGGCGTGCAGGCTTGTTGCCGCAACTGGTGGAGCATGCACAAGCACACAAGCAATGGTTTGCCAATTGCTGCCTTAGCTGCGTATGTTGTCACCTCCAAACACACAAGTATAGCAGGGAATTCGCTCACCAGCCAGACTCTGTCCCTGCAACTCAGCGACTGCCCGTTCCGCCTCTGCCGCTGCAACTCGTGAGCGCTTGGGCGCCATGTCGCCCTGATGGGAGTGATCGACCACGCAGGCCCTCTTGCCCAATATTGAAGCGCCTTAAAACATCTGTCCAATCAAATTTGTGTGCGCTTGGTTAGAAGAACGTCACAAGGTTGCAGAGACCCGCATCCAGGGCGCGAGGTGCGAAGGGCTCCCTGCAAAAAGCTTGCGGCAAAACGTGCGCACCTAGAAGTGTTTGTATGACGCAAGCACGCCGCATGGAGACCAGGTGAAGGCGCAATGCTGGGCTGGCACCAGCAAGCCGTGTTCTGTGGCAAACCTGTGGCGTGCCCTTCCAAGATGCCATTCACTTCATCTTGCAGTGCACCTGCGCTGGTTTTGCTGCAGAAGTCAACCAGCGCGGGATACACGCTCCAGGATCCCTACCGTCGACAAAACCCAAACACAGATGGGAGCCTGCTGCGGCAAGCAGAGTGCTGGGCCGGACGCTCGAATTTACTCCCAAGCCCAGCGCAGCAGGCTGCCGGACACTGAAGCGGACAGGGCGGCTCGCACGGCAGCAGCGGCAGCGGTGAGCCCATGTGCAGGCCATATGCTGCCCATATCTGGTTCTCAAGACATTCCATTGCTTCCACCTCTGCTGCGCATCTTTAAGCTGATGTCTTGACACTCCAAACATACCCCTTCTTGCTAACCCTGCGGATTGCTGTTGGCTGGTTTACAGGCAGAAGCACGGCAACAGGCGTGGGCTGGCACAGCAGCGGGCAGGGCAGCCTTGAAAAGTGTGAAGCAGGTGCAAGAGGAACGGGCGCAGGGGAGGGTTGTCAGCAACGACACCGCAAAAGACTGGCTATCGTGAGCCAAGCGGAGAAGCCCCCCTACCAGCCTACAGTTGCAGTTTGGCAGCCTGCTCCCTCAGTACACTCGCAAGCAGCCTACGCCACTGGCATGTTGTCACCTTGTATCACACCCCAGATTGACTCTTGAATGTTACTTACGTACACCTTGCCACTGCATGATAATCCTTTTTGTTGCGCTGACGTGTATCACCAGCCCCATGTTCAGCAGAGGCTTTAAACCGTTATGGCCTGCAGACCCCAAATACGGCAGTTGTAAGCCAGCATGAAACATGTAGAGGCAGTGCTCAAGGTATATATTTGCAAGTAATGGGACTGATTTAAGTGAGGCAAGCATTCATACTTTGCTGTAACTGCTATTCATCTCCAGCTGCTCCTGTCAGTATCTGTGCTGGAGGTTACGCTACGCTGCCAATGCTCACGCTGTGGCTGGTTCTGCACAGTCCCTGGGCTGCTAGCTGGTAAGACCAGCAGTTTTCGCTGCTTCTGCTCAGCCGCAATTGGCAGGCAGGGGCATAGCCGGGCCGTGGCTGCATGTTTGGCGCCGCACGTTGATGCCTTCTGCGGTGAGGGTACCCAGCAAACAACAGCTGTGGGCAAATAGGCCAACCGAAGCGCAGGCACAACCAGTAGGTACTGCTAGTTTCACAGTTGCTGCAGAGTGTGCCACAGTCTCTCGCACAACTAGGGCTAGAGGCTTCTAACAATGCCCTTGCCTGTGTGATGAGGCAGTACTTGTGAAGAGTCTGGTTGGCATCCACCACGTATGCCGGCACATCCGGCCCCAACTCAACGGTGCATCCGTGCTCACAAGGGAAGTGGCGCCGCAGCACTGCAAGGAACAGCAAGGAGTTCTTCTGCGCTACTGTGACCCACACTTGGGTGCCCAAGGCACTTAGATCACCAAATGTGACTCACAAACTCCATTCCAATCCACAAAATCAGTCCTTGCCATTGCTAGCTCACAACACATGCTGCATATCGATAGTGGCACACATAGCAAGCAAGCCGCCAGCCATGCCCCGCCCTTGCACCTGAGCAGGTGTTCAGGTACCAGAAGTCAGACTTGCCGCACAGCATGCCCTGCTCTGCACAAACATCTGTGCAGCTCTGGGCCTGCCTTCCAGCCACAGGCTGCATGCCGGGGCCGGGCTTGAGCTGATGCTCCTCTGGTATCAACGGGCAGAAGCGGCGGTCAGCCAGCAGGAAGCGGGCTCCCCTGCGGTGCAAGCAAGAGGGCAGTTTGGGCCTATGAAACAGGCGACACTAATGCACAGCTGTCCAGGGAAGGTGGACCCCTCAGCTTAATAAGCAGAAAGGCGGCCGAGCGGTAGCCAGGCGGGCGATGAGTGGCGGGTCGCCCGGGCATGCAACGTCCACTAGCAGCAGTCTTATCCAGCCCCCCTGCTCACTCACAGCCAGGGCATGCTGACAATGTGTTGGAAGTGCCCACGCGGATAGGGCCAGAGCTTCATGCGTATCGCCAGCCGCGTGTACTGTTCAATTGTGTAATACACAACATAGACTGCCCCCCGCTGCGGCTTTGGCCCCTGCTTGCGTGCCGTGTACGGCCCCAGAAGCTGCATGTCCATTGGCTGTGCAGATGCTATCAAGGACTTCATGTGCTCAGTGTAAGGGCGGTGCATGAGGCGAGATAAGTCGCCCCAATCAGTGACCTGCGAGTGGGGGCTCATCTCTCAGGACTGGGAGCGCAGAGCGCAGGCAAAGGCAAAGCGAGCTGGAGGGTAGGAGCTGGGAGAAATGCAGGGGTTCATGTGCGGGGTGCGGTTGACAACGTTGGCTCAGCGGTTGGCAGTGTTGAAAACGGGGGCAGGTGCAGCACGTGCTGCGTACTCACCACCTGGTCCTTGTTCCATGCCATGGTCTGCAGATAGCGCTTGAAGGCCTGCTTGTTCATGTTGGCACCCACCTGCAGATATCAGGGCAAGGAATAATAAGCTTGAACACCAGGGGGAGAATTATTAAGCTCAAAGTTGGAACTTAAATACCAGCATAAATATAGAGCAAGGAAGTACAGGCCGACTGGACGCTGAATTCTCAATGCATTGCAGGTGGCTGCTGCGCCAGCAGGCTACGCCTCGATGCACCCACAGCTAACAGGATTTCCCAGTGCATCCCGTCTCGCTGTTGCGCATACCTCTCCAATGTTTTTGTTGCGGTTGACCTCTGGGCATATGCAATCGCGGCCCTTGGACACCTCGTCGTCACGCATCCAGTGGTCCTGCACCCACAGCCCACACATCAAGCACGGTTCAAGTTGATCGGCCCACACCTGTCAATGCACAAAGTGCTTCCAGCCGTTATCCTTGTTGGCAGTGTTCAGTCTAAAGACTCAAACACACCAATGCCACCCAACGTTGCAGGTACATCGCGGCCACAACCAGGTGGCGACCCCACCAGCTTTGTGCTCACCCAGTGGTCCAGCGGCCAGGTTGGGCCCAGCTCTTGCCACAGCTGCCGTTTCATCATCCATCCCAGCCCTGCAGACATGCACACTTCAACTGCCGGGTGATAATTGCCAAGGTGCCAGGAGTCTGCAATAGGCTCATGCAGGCGCTTCCTCTCCCCACCCATATCCCCGTCTGACACCGCCACAAATCACCCCACTCCTCAAGACACACCCAAGAGCAGGGCAGCTTTCCGATGCACACGCTGACCCGCCACCTGACTCACCTGGGAAGTAGGAAGTGCGAAAAAGGGCGCTGATGTTCCAAGCATGTGCCGTCCCAAAACCATTGTCGTTCCACGAAGACACGCACCAGAGGGAAGGATCGGCGTCCAGCAGCGGTGCAGTGGATCCAAAATAGAGCAGGAAGTCTGTGGCAATGGGTGGGTGAAAGACAGGGTGCAATCAGGAGACCTTAGGTTTTGCCTCCGTGGTTGGGCAAGCTATGGTGGTGCAGCAGGACAGACAAACTGTCTGCCAGACCAAGTAGGCGACCCACTTGTGCTCTCTCCCAATCACACCCCCAACTAACTGCCAATCACACCGACAATATCACCAACATTCTGAGGCCCACCTGGGCTGAAGATCATGTCATCCTCCACAATCACCACATGGCTGTGGTTGTGCCCCAAGAAGACGCGATCTATTCCCCACTTGTAATGCTGCGCCAGCCAAGCGTGCCCAGGCTGGTTGAGGCCAAGCGCAGGCACACGTGGGTGCTTCTGCCACACGTCAAAGCCGCGGGCCCGGCGACGGAAATGTGGGGCCAGCTGGGTGGCAACATCTGCCACTGTGGCGTTATTGCCATCCTGGAAGAATCAGTGGTACACAAGTGAGGGTGGTGGGTCAATTTGCTCAGGCGGATGGCAAGGTAGGGCTGTAGTTGGTCATTCAGCTATTGAGCAGTGCTGGGAACAGTGGCATGCTGCCGCTTGCAAGGCACCCAGCGGCAGTGCAATGCTTACCCGCTAGCCACCCAGCCCCTACCTGTGACACATAGACAGAGAAGTGCTGTAGGCCTGATAAGCCCATCAGGGAGTGGAGCGTTTGATTCAGGTAGTGCGCCCTGTTGTAGGCAAAGACGACAATGGCGGGGTTGGGCAGTGCCTCAAAGTTACCCTCGCCCTTGCCGGCTGCAGACATTACTTTTGATTCAGCAGCATCCTCGCTTGACATGGTGCGATCCATGCCAGTGGCTTTATAGCCGGGTGGGTTGAGCGCATATTTGTCTGTGTGGAGGGCTGTTGTGTGTGAGGCTGCCGAGGTCTGCAGGGCGCGCCGCCGCAGGCCTCGGCGGCCAAGGCTGCGCAGCTGTTCCAGCTGACCGTGCGTCCATAGCAACTGAAACGTGAAGAGACCCGTGAATATGATTAGGGTCACAATAGCGGCCTGCCTTGGCAACATGGCTGCTCTGCCGGCAGTGGCGGCAGCCGGACCGCCGGTAGCTGCGCCCTCGAAGCCGGCCGCCACTTGCACTGCTGGTAGATTAGCGGCAGACTCGATCAGATCTCGCTGATTATGATCCACTGGGGCTTTGCTGGCCACCGTGCCTGTGCTAGACAGGACTTCCAGGCGGCCTGGACCAGGCGTGGGCTCCCCTGCCTCCTCAGCTGATCCTTGCACGGCAGAGGTTATGTATATCTATTGGGGGCAAGTGATGGATTCGGCAAATTTGGGTTGCAAGAGTGGGTCGCCGACAGTACAATTTGGCCGTACAGTAAGACGGCGGGGCAAAGCTTTGAATTGAGATGTGATCCGGACGTTGCTTGGAAGTCGCCTTAACGCATCGCCACCAGCACATTGCGACACCTTCTATGCAACCCGCTCATCTGAGGCGGTGCGGTGCTCAGCTTGCCCTCCACCCTCTAATTTCCATCGTGTCCCCGTCAGAGAGCATTCACGAGCACCAGCATCATAGAAAACTCGCCCACGCTTGCGCTATCAATGCCATTGAGGTGTTCTTTGCTGGGCACGGCGGCAGTCACATTGCAAGGTGTGGCGAACAGGCCGACCAGCAAAAGGAGGGACAGGGCTACAAGTGTGTCACAAAGACACATCACGCAGTACCTTGGGTTTTGTGGTTTGCTTCTTTGCTGGTGGGTGCTTGATTGGTAGCTCGCTTGGTGCCAGCTGCAGTGCCGACGATGATGGCCGTGTGAAGCTTTGGGCTTTGCACATGGTGCCAGCAGGTGGCCTGGAACTGGTGAGCAAACCCTGCCGGAAGGGGTTGGAATGAAAACAAACCTACATTATGTGTTGAAAGAATGAACCATGCACGCAATGTGCCCGTTTTCACTACCTCGGCTTTCTCTGTGTAGGTGGGCAACCACCGCCTGCACGCTGCTGCAATCAATAGCGTGGCTATCCACGCACGTAGTGACGTGCTCGCAACAGCAGACGCAAGTGGTTGCATTCGCCTCTGGAACCTGCGAGATCTAGTTCACTGCAGGGCAGGGCAGCACGCGGCAGCACAGCGGGCCTGCTTCATGCATAGCGGCAGCGTCACAGCCTGCTGCTTCTCCGGCTGCGGCGGCTTCCTAGCCAGCTGCTCGCAGGATCATACTATCAAGCTATGGGACTTATCTGCACACGAGCCGCTGGCAGTGCTACAGCTATCCGCTACCTCTGTGGCGTTCCTTCCAGGCGATGATGCCGCCCTGCTGGTGGCAGCGGCCAGTGCCAATATGCGGGGCCCGTTACTGCTTGATCTGCGGACAATACCGTCTTGCCACAGGTACTGTGCTGCAGTGGCAACTGCCCAAATTGACCAGACCACAGAACATGTCGGCAACAGTAGCATCAAGCCAGGTGGGCAGGCAAGGACGGCTGTGCTTCACCCTATGGCCGCCACCTGGTTGCCAGACAGCTCGCAACAGCTGCAAGCCGCTAGCACACCTGGACAGCTTGAGCGAGGGCCTGCTGTGGCTGTTACACAAGCTGACAGCATCCAGCATGGGCATAGCAGCAGCCGCATTGCCTGGAGGCGGCCTGCCTCCCTTAGGAGCACGGGCAGCAGGCGACGGCGGCGCCAGCTGGAGGCAGAGGAAGCAGAGGCCCAGGAAGAAGCGGCAGCAGCGTTGGGGGCAGCATCATCACAAAACCACAACCCCAGATTTACTGCAGGGACTGGCATTGGCTCTGCAAGGATGTCGGGCAGCCGAGAAGACATGCGGCTGTGCCTGTCGCCATCGCCCCAGCGGCACACTTGGAACAGCTGGCATGGTGGGGGAGTGCCACTGCCGCCCACCAGCCCCCCAGCTTCCAAGGATGGATTTGTGCCTGAAACGGCTGTGGCGGCGCGCTATGAGCAGCAGCGCAGCAGCGGGGGACCTGTGTGGGATGTAGCCAGCCGCAGCTTTGTGCACCGGCAGGTGGGTGAATGGGTGGACTTGCAGACTGGTTGCAGGTGTTGCTGTGCAGCTGGGCATGCCTGCAAAAACGACCCTCAACATACCCGCCCAACTGCCTGCTCCTATGTTTGGTCCTTGTTGGCTGATTGAAAACATGTTAATTATCTGCCCATGCCTATAGGGAGGCCATGCCGCTTCAGTTCACATGCTTCTCCCACTGCCAGCAGCGCTGCACGTGCTAACAGTGGCAGTGGACGGCGAGTGCAAGCTGTGGCTGGCTGGCGGCAGAGAAGGCACCACCGATGATGGCGGTGTGTGCTGCACGCTGCTACCAGCCGCTGGCGATCGCGAGGAACGTGGCCTGAGCTGCCGTCCGACGCTTAGCTCAGATGGGCGGTTTGTTCTGCGGGGCTCGCATAGCGGCGCTCTGAGCTGCTGGGACTTGTGGCAGCAGCAGCGGCACGCGCATCTGCCGGTAAGCCACCGAACGGGCAATGCTACAGCAGCTTCAATTTGGTCGCAGTATCCCATCACTGCGGTGGCGCTGGGAGCAGGTGACACGCTGGTGGTGTGCAGCGATGCCTCAGGCCAAATACTGGTCAAGTGGCGGTGAAGCATCCGCAAGCACATGGAATCCTGCAATGGCTGCCACTTCTACAACTGGGCCACGATGGGCATGCCCAAGAGGCAAGCGTCGGTGTGATTCAGCGGCAAACATCAGCAGATTCTCGAAGAACATGAGCGTGGTTCTGGAGACGGTCACTGTGGAGGCACTTCTGGAAGTATCTCCCAGTACCTATATTAAAGCCCTTCTTTCGCTTACTGCTCGCTATAATTCCACTTTCGGGTATTACATTGCGCCTCGCGAAATTTAAAGTTATGGCCCTGCTCTTCCACAGCCCGCTATTTACGGGGTTCGACGACCCGCTGGAGGACCTGCACTGGCATTGTGCCTTTCGCCCTGTCACATGCAGTGGCTATCCCAGCCGCGGTGTTATGGGCTGCGGTGCGCTGCCGCGCGGTACGCGCTTTTGCCCGCCATCCGCCGCCATGCACCCCGCTGCCGGCTTCTGGCATCTTTCTGTGCCCGAGGTAGAAACGAGTCGTTATGATGATGGCGTGCTGGCCACCTGCGCCGTGGGACGTGCATTCAAATCTGAAGACATCAGGTTAGCCCCAGACTGTTGACGTCAGGCGGCTTGACAAACATGTATGCACACACCGTGTCCTGGGCCGCTGTGCTCTGCACATCTCAACGGTTCTACCGACCTGCTCGCTTCCCCTTCCCAATGCTGAGCAGGCTCAGGCTGCATGGAGACAAGTTTAGCATCACCGCCTTCATGCCAGGCACCTCGCACTGGCCTGTCAGTGGTAAGCGGACCCATCAGCAGCCGCTACCTTGCAGCTGTACAACTTTCCCATTGTGGCTAACGAAACTCTGCTTGCCTTGGTTCTTGTATTCAGATTCCCCTTGCCTGCTGCATCCCCAACCCTCATTTGTCTGGGCCAACTTTAATGTGTACTTCCTGGGTTCCCTGCCTCGCCGCTGTGCAGAGCGCCCCATCGCCTACCAGCGCACGCTGGAGCTGGCCAGCCACATTGACAGGCAGCACATCATGCCGCGCTTGCAGGAAGGCGTGCTGTCCATCTTCTTCCCTTACCACCGGCCAAAGCCCCAGCCTTCTCAGCGTGTCCGCCTGGTGCTAGTTGAGCCTGCGGCCACCCCGGTGCACGTCCTGGGCTCTGCTCCAGTGCCCCGCCCCGCACCCATGTCAGTTGGCGCTGGCTGTAGCTACCTTCCACCCTCGCCCACCCTCAGCCCCCACCCCCGCCCAGCCCCCTTGGTATTGGGCATCACTTACCCAGCCCCCGCGTCTGCTCAGTGGCCGGCAACAATGGCTGTCGCCACCACCAATGCCACTGCTGCACCTGTGGTTGACATGCAATGTAGCAGCAGCAACTACGCCCACCCGCCACAGGATCAGCAGAGGGTAAGTGCTTCATGCTTCCGCAGTGTAGGTGCATGCACGCCGCAAACTAGGCACTGAGTGCATGGGATGGGCATGATTCGTAGTCCATGTTGTATCCTTGCCACATTACAAGCACATTTATGGTTTCCTAACACACTCTTTTGTTCACCCACCTGCCTCCTTACTGCAGGCTCAGCAGCACTCTGCATGGTCAGCTAGCTTCGCGCCACCAGCCTGCCCCGCCCCTTGCCAGCAGCAGGTCCCCCGCTGCTCCACACTGGTCACTGCCCAGCGTCAGCACCCACGCACTGTGCCAGTTGAGTTGGTGGAGCAGCCAGCACCCCAGCCACGCATCATGCCAGTTGAGCGGTCAGAGCAGTGCCAGCAGCCGCGCAAGGTGCCAGCTGAGGCAACGCCAGACTTGCTGCATGCTGTGCCTAGCTGCAAGGTGCTAGGGCAGCAGGGGACTCATGATCAGGTGCAGCGACAGAAGCAAGCGGTGCCCCAGCCGCGCATCGTCCCAATCGAGGGGGTGCCTGAGCAGCAGCAGGCGAAGGACGTGCCTGTTGTTGTGGTCTCCCGGCGTCAGCCACAGCAGCAGCAGCAGCAGACTGTTGGGTTTGCTGACCCAGGTGGCCAGCACCAGCAGGCGGCGCCCTCCAGCCCTACCTGCGCCACCAGCGCTGCCCCTGGGGAGTGTGTGGCGGCAGTGCCAGACCCACCAGGAGCGGCTGATGAGGGCAAGGCGACTACCAGCCCCAAGGAGGCTGCCAGGCGTGCCGCGGAAAGGGTTGCAGCAGGGAATGCCAGCGACTCTGACTGGGAGGATGCCGACGGTAGTGTTGAGGACTGCTCACTAGATGATTAGACTCGTTGAATCCTAAATGCGGTTGCGCGAAACTCTAGTTGCTCCCATCAGCCTTTGCACTACACTTTTCAACTAATGGCTCCTGTTGCAACGTCTGATGATTCTAACTTAGCTGATGTATTTTGCATATAGTTGTAATCCTCCAGCTGCTATACTGATGCCTTCTTCATGTAAAAGTGTAAGGTCATGCAGTTTATATTGCGTTGTGGCTGTTTGTTGCTGCGTTTGTTAGGCATCTAGCACACCAGGGAAAGGAACCTCCAGGGAATCCAGTTTCAGAGAGGTCCCAGCCTGACGTTAGAACCTAGTTGTTTGTCTCGCCCTACAGCCGGATAGTTACACAACCACAACCATGTAGACATTCAGTGCAAAGAGCAGTGTTGGACATAATGGCAAAATAAACACACGTCAATCCTGACAACGTCGGCAATGTGAGGAGTGGTCGTCCCAACAGCTGGTCCCATGGTCAGAGCTCCTCTCGGTCCTTGGTGCCTGGTGCCTCCTCCACCCCCGCCTCCACCTCTCCTTCTACACTGCCGCCAATGGCACCAGCACCCGTCTCTATTTCCACATCAGCCACCACCCCACCTGTGCTATCCTGCTCCTCTGCTGGGTCTGCTGGCTCTGCCACCTCTGTGCCCTGTACTGCCGCACCTGCACCGTCCTGCTGCACCGCCTGTTGGCCGCTGGGGCGGTCATCCTGCTCCAACAGCGCCTGCTGCTGCAGCTGCTGTGATAGCTGCATCTGCACCTGATCCAGCACTTCTCGCGAGGAGGGCAGGCCTGCAGCCTGCTCATATGCCAGGATAGTGTCACGCAGCTGCAACAGGAGGGCACGAAGAAAGTAAGGGTCAGGGTATGGTGAGCACCTTGCGCCAACTCACTGCCCAGCTGTGAGATGAGTAGAATCCCGCACGACATTGGCGCCAGGTGAAGGTGCGGGCTGCTGCAGCAGGTGGTTGGTGCCCACTTGCCTCCATCAACAGCGGCGCCAGCCCCTCCTTGTATGCCGGCCACTTGCTGAGGGAGCTGCGGTAGATGGGCTTCTTCACCTGCGCCCCGGCAGAAAGCAGGCAACAGCAGCAGCACAGTGACACATGCGCTCATCATCAACGAGGAACAGGAATGTGCGGCAATACGATCATTAGGCGGTAGCAGCTGGGGGAGTGGAAGCACTGTGCAGCCATCCTGACAACAAGGCCCTGCGCCCAACATGTAGAGAGGAGGTGGGCAGCTGGCACCCATCAAGCATCCCAGGGCTGAGTGCTGCACCGGGTGCACCTGCAGTTGGCTGGCTGTCTGCACAGCGCGCTCGGTCTCATAAAAGCGCAGGAATGCGGGGTCCCAGGGCAGCCCGCAGTGATCCACCAGCCGCCGCGTGGTGGCCTCCTGCGGGGATGGAGGTGCCACAGACGGGTGCGGCATGTGCCCTCAGCTCTGGGCTGCTTGTCAGGTCGGCACACACCTTGATCTCATAACATACTAATTGTCAGCACGTTCAAGTCTGAAGTTGATAGCAGCGACAGCTTTGCACGACACTCATCGGCCCTTCTGCTGCACTGAGTACTTATTGACAGTACAGGGAGGCTTTGTCCTGCTCAGCCTCACCTGGGCCTCCACCATGTGTGAGTAGTGCAGGTGCAGCACCCTGCCCGGCAGCACACGGTCCCAATGCGCCATGAGGCGGTGGTGAGCCTTCACGTGAGCTGCAACGTCTGCAACACCAGCGCGCCAGGCAGCACACAAGCACTGAACAAGCTGGCCAGATTGAGGAGGTGGTGAGAGACGGACTGCGTGGAGGCGGGATGGTGATAGTGGCTGCCTGCCCAAGCTAGAAAGGACCCCCCCCTGCCTTGCACACAACCACGAGCCAGTGGCAATCAACTTCCAAGCCCCAGGTCACCCAGGCCTTTCTGCCCAATGGGGCTCAATGGCTCACTTGTGAGGTTGAAGGACCAGGGCACCTTCTCCGGGAAGAAGCTCTGCTGAAAGGCGGAGAGGGAGGCGTCAGCAGGGTGCCGCACAGCATGCACCACGCAAGCCTGCAGCAAGAGGGGCTACATAGGGGTGGTTGGTTCTGAACAATTGCATGGCTGGCCACCCCTGCCAAGCACGCGTGCATGCCCTTTGCGCATCCCATGGCGCCCAAGCCTCACCCCTCACCACACCCGCATTACATCATCCCTGCCCAGCACTGGCTCCCCGCTTGCCTGTGGCATCATCAATGCAATGTGTCCCACCAGCCAGGCGTTGCTGAGTGCCTTGTCCACCATCCAGCGAGCACCTCGGTGCTCTGCCGGTATCTTGGAGCGCATGGCATTGAGGTAACGCCGGCGCAGCTGAGCTAGCTGGGAGCGTGTGACAGTGCCGTTGCCGGCTGCACGGGGAGGGAACAGGGAGGCAGGCAAGTAAGGCTGTGCAAGCGGCAGGTTGCGTAGGAGAAGCGGTGGTTGCACCTGTCAGATTGGCAGCCGTGGGTGCCAACAAGGCCTATGAGCTAAGTAACGCCAGGCCTTGTTGGCCCTTTGCTCACCAATCATGTCTTGCAGCTTTCCTGTCACCAACCGCAGGCTGCTGTGCTCCCCTGCGCCGTACACATGTGGGTGGCTGCAGACAGTGCCAAGTTGCATACACGGGCAGACAGCCATTCAAAATTCAGAATGATGGCCCAGCTTGGCGCAAGCCCACCTTCAACCGACATTGCAGGCAGCTGTGCAGGTAGACAGGTTTGCTGGAGTAACGCAAGGTAAGGAAGGAATGCACCAACGAACAACTGGTGCTCACCTGGCCAGGATCTGCTCCGCCAGGGTGCTGCCACTGCGAGGCAGACCCAACACAAAAATGGGAATCATTTCGCGACGGCTGTCTGCCTCTGCGTCGTCGCTGTCGGCCCCAGTAGAGGTGGCATCGGCGGCGTTACCGTCGTCTTCAACTTCAGTGTCGTCAACGGACTCAGCAGTGTTGCCACCACTGGGTGCTGCCCCTCTAGCGTGCCATGTCCGGCCCGACAGGTCTGCCACCAAACGCTGCAGTCGTGCGCTGCCGCTAGCCAACAGGTTCCACAGTTGCACCCAAGACCATGCTGGCGCGCTGTTTGGGACGGGAGCCTCGCTGGCGCCCTCCTCCTGCACCGCCGTCAAAAATCTCTCGGGGGAGGGGAAGAGCTTTTCTGTATCATCCACCATTTTCTCAAAGTCACGGTACTTGTAGGTGTGCTTAGAGTAGTGCAGCACCTTGGCTTGCTCCAGAGCCCGCCATGACTCGGCATGACGCCTGCACGGGGCACAGGGCAGGTGTAGGAGTCAACCTTGATATCTTGATCAGCAGCAGGAACATGTACAACAAGTGGTCTGATGGAATTTGTCCATAAGATGCCGACCCATTCGATCCAGGCCCCACCGACAGCAGGTCAACCTGCATGACTGGTGCGAGTGTTCACACCCAGCATCACTCTGCCATACTTTGTGCCTGGTGTTCAGCATGTCTGGGCTAGCTGCTTGACTGAGCTCTCAGGCTGGCCGCTTACTTGCGGGCGTGCAGGCCCCTGTGCGCCGCATAGTAGAGGCGGTGCAGGTCTGCTACTGGCTCGGAGGCGTTGCCGCCATCACCGTCAGCCGCTTTCTTCTTTTTCAATTTAAGCCAGGAACATGGCGCAGCGACCGGGCTCCCGGGCTGCTCTATAGCCGCCATACAGGCCAGTGCGCCATCAAGCTGCTCGTCTGCATCACAGGGCAAGGTAAAAACACGCAGGATTTGCCTGGACTGATGAAAGGCATGGGCAAACGGAGACTCTTTGCAGTGTATGTTACTGTCGTTGCTGCCCGTTGCGCTGTTACGCATATGGACAACGGCTGCTTCGGGCTGCACGGCGCACATTTGCCCAGCCTGAAGGTTACTCTTGATGCCACCAACAGCTGCCCCGCAGCTCACCTGTCAGCTCTGACAGCTGGGCAATTGCACGCAGATAGTTTGGTGTGGATGGGATGAGGGGTGCGATACGCAGTGCTTCCGCCAGCACCTTGTTGGCCACCTCTTCCCGCCCAAGCTGGCGCCACAGGGCCGCTACATCCAGCAGGCTTCCCAAAGCAGCGGCAGCCTGCTGGCGTGCCTCGCTGGCGGTGCCGTTGGCAGGGGTGCCTGCCTCAGGACCGGCCGCCCACTCAGACAGCTCAGATCGGAACACCTCTGCTGCAGCCTCGGCGGCCTCCTTTGCTGCCTCAGTGCGCCCAAGGGCATTCAACAGTTTGGATCGTTCTGCTATCAGCTGGCCACGGTGCACCGGAACAAGTGCTGCCGCCTTGGCGGCGCGAGACAGCGTCTCGAGCATGTTTGCCGCCACCCCCGGCGCCGGCTGCTGGTGATCGGCACGCTTCACCACGCCTTTCACCACCTCCCGTGCAACCCGTACCATGGCTGCAGTCTGGTTGGCAATAACTTCTTCCCTGGCTTGCGCCACCAGACGCTGCAGTCGCTGCAGCGGTGCAGTCGGACGCTTGCCAGCCGCAGGGCCGGCACCGCTGCCGTGCCCACGTACTCCGCCATCCGCCCTCGCTGCGGCCTGCACCCCAAAAGCAGCAAGCATCAACCACGGCGCCGTTAGTCCGCGGCCCGTTGCGGCACCAAAGAACAGGATTGGGCCAGATTGGCTGAAGAGATCTTCCTCACCTGACCGGCGCAAGCCACAAGCAGCCCCACCAACAAAAGTGCCACGTTCATGGTTAGGGTGCGGTTCCGGCTCGCCACCCGCGCGTCTTCATTGCATGATTGCATCCCTTCCGGAGTGCAGTACGGAATGCAGTACACCAAAGCTGCTAGAGTCGGGTGCAGAAGCTGTTTTGCAATCTGCTCGTTTTGCTGCTGCTCATCGCCACTGCCTTCGCACTGCCACCTCACCGGGATTGAAGACTGCCAGGCAAGGGCGCTGTTATCACTTTTATTACCGTCTGCCGGCTGGCATCCCACGAATTGATCCTGAACGGTCATAGTGAGAAAACTTGAGCTTGCACTATGTTGCGTCGGAGAGGGTGCCGCCCGTGACGGGCGCCTGCCGCCCTTGCAGACGCAACCCACTGAGGCACCCAGCATGTCCCTACTTGAGGTCCCCGGCACTGACGAGTACGATGTGGAGGAGGAAGTGGGGCATGGCACCTTTTCAGAGGTGTGCAGCGATTAAGACAGACAGCAGTAGAGGAAGACAGGTGCCATTGAATAGCAAGCCCTGAGCTGTATAGGTACAGGCTGGGCCAGACCCCGCATCCCGCTCTGCTGCTGCAGGTGCACCGTGCCCGGCATCGAAGCAATGGCCGCGTGGTGGCCTTAAAGCACATGTACCTGCAGGAGGAGGGGTTGCTGCCGCTGTATGTGCAGCGGGAGCTGCAGCTGCTGCGCACCGTGCGGCACCCCGCGGTAGTGTCGCTGCTGGGGGTGAAGCAGCAGGTGGGTCTGGCCCACCTGAGCTGGTGCTAGGGTGGCGGCAAGCCATTCCTCTGCATGCATATGCCAATGCACCAACCTGCCCTGCAAAGAGGGATCTATCCACTCCTGCTGGCCGCCCAACCCCACTACTGCGGTCCTCATTTGCAGGGCTACTCTGTTGCTCTGGTGTTGGAGCACTGCCTCACCGACCTGCGTGTCCTGCTATCTCGCCTGCGGGGCGCCAAGCTGGACGCGGCTGTGGTAAAGGCGGTGGCGCACCAGCTGCTGCAGGCGTTGGCGGCCTGCCACGCTGCTGGGTTTGTACATCGGGATGTCGCACCCTCCAACGTGCTGATCGATCCCACAGGTGCTATCAAGCTGGCAGATTTTGGGCAGGCGCGGCGGCTGCCTGGACTTACTGCGGTGGGGGATGCAGCAGGTGCTGCAGAGGGCGTCCCACAGCAAGCAGCAGAAGCTGCCGGCAACCTCACGCCTGGAGCCGCGCTGTGCACGAGGTGGTACAAGGCGCCTGAGCTGCTGTTCAACTCGCGGAGCTACACCTGTGCTGTGGACCTGTGGGGGGCCGGCTGCATCCTGGCTGAGCTGCTGCGGGGCGGGGCGCTGTTCCCTGGTACCAGCGACATTGGGCAGCTGGCGCTGATGAGCAGTCTGCTGGGCAGCATCAGCGAGAATCAATGGCCCGGTGGGTGAAACGTTGCAAAATGTTATGCATGTGTGTGGGTCGGGGAGGGGATGCAGGAGTATGCAGGTGCTGCTGCACGTCCCACAAGCAGCTGATGCAAGGAGAGGTTGATGGGGGCCATATTTGCAATCAACATGCAGATCAGCAAGGGCACGTTTCCTGCTTTTCACCCATGCTGTGCATAGCTCCCCAGAGTGGGCCTCTCTCTGCACCTCTTATTGCAGGCGTGCGTAATCTGCCCGACTGGGGCAAGCTAATCTTCCAGCCGCAGCCACCCCGGGACCTAGCAGAAGCGCTGCTCGGTGCGCCGCTTGAGGCAGTACAGTTGGTGGCGGGGCTACTGCAGTACAATCCTGACCACCGGCTGACAGCTGAGCAGGCACTGCAGAGCCCGTACTTTACACAGGAACCGCTGCCGGCGTCGCCTGAAGCCCTGCTAGCTGTGGTTGAGCAGGCGCTGACGTGAAGCCACAACCATAGGCAACCTGACTGGCTGTACGCTGCTGCAGCACTGCAAGGAGTACGTGTGGCCTGAAGCCTTTCACGCAATATCAGCAATTGTCGGGGGTGCTGGCTGCCAGCTGTCCGCCCAGCAAGGCAGCTCCACCAGCAATTGAGTATGTGTATGATTTTGAAAATCACGGTATTTGCCAGAAATCTGCCTGGTCTAAGCTCGGTGACAAGAAGAGCCCCTCGTGAGCGGTGTGATGATACAAGGATGCAAGCAGCATCAGGAAATCAAGTGCAAGAATGCAAAGCCAAGCTTGGTTTAGAGCAAGGTAAGCACCCGAAAGTGCGCCGAATGATTGTTGTCCAGCAAAGGGACCCAAATTGTGCCAAAAGTGGTTGGACACGGCAAAGTTACCCAAGGTATTCAGCAATGGGGGGCTGCCCGATTGGCGTGAGCAGGGGGCCTCGCTCGCGATTATATGTTTGCATGCTGGTCAAATGCGGCTGCCAGTTGGTTGATGCTGGGCCGCGCCGGCTTGGGCTGCTCCTTGACCCGCTGCTTGGCTGCAGCAGCAACGGGGTGGGAGGGGGAGGCGGGTTACAAGGGTGGGAAGTAATGTAGGACAGGCAGGCAGCAGCCAGGTGGCAGCGGCTTACCTCGCCCACCGCCCACCAGCACCCTTCTTTCCCTCTAGTTGGGCAGGCTACCCAACTCCCCGGGCAAACGCCCAGCAGCCCCTCGCCTCACCCTGCGCACTGTGCACCGCGTCCCAGTTTTTGTACGTGTATCCAATGAAGTTTGGGTCGGCAATGGGGCGGGAGCGGGAGCCACCGGGGGTCAGCCCAGCACCCGCTTCGTCCTCGTACTGTTCAAAGTTCTGCGGTACAATCGTGGATGGCAGTACGGTTGAAAAAGCACAGTGACAAAGGCAGGTCAGGAAACCTGCGTGAAGAGTGACTTGCAAAGCACACTCCTGCAGCAGGGGCTGTACGACGCGCATCACGGACGGTGCAGCAGTTCACTGCAGCAGCTTGTGCCGATTACTAAGACCTCGTTGCCCCACAGCACAGTTGTCTTGATTGTTGCAAAATCCACGTTGAGTGCTCTATGGACTCAGCTGAATCAAGTAACTAGATTCTCGCCAAACATGGTATCCAGCCAGCCATGCTGCCCAACCAGCCTTTGTGTCAAGCATGATTTTGGCCCCCACCCCACCCACCCACAACCCCACCCACACCACCACCACCACCACACACACACCACGCCTCACCCACCCCCCACACGTCAACCCTCTACCCCCCACACACACACCGGCTCCCCTGGGCCCACCTGCGTGTCAAGCTCGTGCTCCACTGCGGGCCTGTAGGGTGGTTTGGCGTCATAAAGCCGCTGCCAGTCAACACCCGCAAAGAAGGGGTGTGCCCGTATCTGCGCACCGCCGCCGTGGCTACCCAACCGCTCCTCCACATCGCACAGCAGGCGGAGAATGAAATCTCGGGCTGCGGGGCTCAGCGCCGCCTCAGCCTCGGGCGGGAAGCGCAGGTAGGTGCGCCAGTTGACAATCTTGCGGCAGGTCGTCATGGGGTCGTCTGAAACCATCGATGGAGGAGAGGGAAGGTCAAAGTAACACAACATGTGGGATACCAACCACAGCCTGCTAATGTCCGAGGCACCTGCTGCCCTCCGAGGGCGTATCCAGCTGCCCACAACAACCCAATACATACACCCAACCACCCAACCACCCGCCAACCTGAGTAAAATGGGGGAAAGCCGACCATCATTTCGTAGGCAATGGCGCCCACACTCCACCAGTCACACTCCATTCCGTACCCCTTCTTCATCAACACCTGCGCCCAAGACAGTGGCAGAAGGTGGCAGGAGGGCTGGGTGTGCGCAGCGCATGCTTGCAGGGGTGGTCTTGCAGGGAGGGTGCTAAGGCTGTGGTCATTATGACAGTCTGAACCAAGGGAACACGATTGGCAGCACCAGCACCAGCATTGCCAGCGATGGACTATCATGTGCTTCCGGTCGTCACAGCCCCCCAACAGGCAGCTGCATGTCCCAGGCTTGCCTCAGGCGCAATGTAATCTGGTGTTCCCACGGTAGAGAAGGCCAGCTTGCGACGGTTCTCCTGCAGCGCATGACTAGGGAGGAGGTGAGGAGAGCACAGAATGGCCTTGCACATGCGGCCCGCAGCAAAATGGGGCAGAGGAGAGCTCTGCGAGCAAAACTGGTGGGCTCCAAGTGCACAGCAGCCAGTGTGAACGTGCCACCCCACCTGCCAGTGCCGCAGCTGCTCGCCCTGGCTTCGTGGGCTGGGGGAGGGTGGCAGCCCCGCCGCTAGGGCCGCCGCTGAGCTGTCCGCGGCTGCAAAGGCAGGCAGCGTGGACACGTCCACGGGCTTGCACAGCCCAAAGTCCGAGAGCTTCATGTGCCCGTATGCGTCCAGCAGCAGGTTGTCTGGCTTGATGTCCCGGTGGATGTAGCCAGCGGCGTGGATGGCCTCCAGCGCTATCACCGTCTGCAGGAACAGCAGCGGGGTTGATGGTCGCCCAACAGCTGTGTGCTGGAAGAGCACCAAGAGAGAGCAGGCTGATGGGCAGAGCAGCGCTGACTTGGGGGAGGGGAGGTAAGCACATAAGGCCATGGCCCATACAGCATGCGCAACCAACAAGAAAGCAGTCGCAACCTGCTGATAGCATTACAGGGACACATATGTGGGTGAACTGAAATTCAGCTACTCTCCCTCACGTTCGTCCAAACCTCTCTCCTCCAAGCCTGCTGACCACGCATCAACCGGTGAGCCAGCCCGCTGCACCCACACCTGGCCCATTCACCTGCGCCATATAGAAGCGAGCCCAGTGCTCGGGTAGTATCTCCTTGCGTATGAGCAGTGTCATCATGTCGCCTCCCGGCAAATACTCCATCACCTGCAGACGCCACACTTAAGGCGGGTGCAACTTTGGCAACACTGTACCATACAGCAGGGCACGAGCCTTGTTGTGTAGGCTGCTCCTTAGTGCCACCTGCAATATTGGACGTGAAACAAACGCGCAGACAGTCTCCCAAGAGCTCAAGCAGGAAGCTGAGCTTATCCTGTTTGGGCGTTGCAATGGCACAGCGCCGGGGTGCCGCCTCACCAGATACAGGAACTCCTCGTCCTGGAAGCTGTAGTACAGCTTGACGATGGAGTGGTGCTGCAGCTCGGCAAGCACGTTCCGCTCAGCCCGCACGTGGTCAACCTGAAGGAGAGGTTGAAGGATCCAGGCAGGAGAGGCAGTGCTTCAGTGTTAGCAAAGAATTGAGGAGGGACGTGACAAGGACAGTCCCCAGCAGGACAGAGCGATTGAAAGAGTTGAGCTGGCCAGTGAGGGTCCAACATCTAGCAGAGCAACCTTGGGACATCATAGGTGCAGCCAGCGCAAAGCCTGGGACATCACAGGTGCAGCGAGCGCAAGCCAACTGCGGGCAGCTGGAGACCAGCGCATGCGGGCAGCACAAGCTTCGCATTTCCTCTCTGTATGCTCACCTGCCCGCGCCGCACCATCTCCGCCTTCTTCAGCTTCTTCACCGCCACCAGCTTGCCCGTGGAGCGATCCCGGCAGATGCGGACCTCACCGAAAGCGCCCTTGCCAATCAGCTTAAGCGGCTCAAAATCTTCCATGCACAGCCGCTGCCGCTGCAGGCGGCTGTACTCCCGCTCTCGTCTCTCGTGCTCCGCCAGTGCCGCGGCCCGCTGCTCCTCGCTGAGCGCATAGGACTGCAGCTCCTGCTCCAGCTTGGCGCGCCTGATGGGGCAAGGCGCAGTGCCAAGGGGGCCGGCGTCAGCGGCAAGGTGCACCATGGCAAGTGAGACAGAAACGGAACTGCCTCCGCTGAGGAACGAGCAGTCATAACCCTGCTGCCCAATGAGGTGGGGGATTCCATGGTTCAACCCGTCATGCTGCAGTCCAAAGCTGGAGATGGACCAGCCATTCAGCAGGGCAACAAGCAGGGCGGTCGAGGGACGGCGGTGCACCTGTCGCGTCGCTCTTTGACATTTTGACTCTGCACTTTATACAGGTGCTCAATGTAGATTTTTGCTGTCCTAGCCTTGGCTAAGGTCTCTTCTGTGAACTCAGAGTCCCCTGGCTGACCCGCTCTACTCATTCCTGGCGCGCAGGTAGTGATCGAGTGGAAAAAACCAGCTGTCAATCTAGGTTGCGGTACCGAATGCGGAGGGGTTGAATTGCTGTCCATTGGATTGCTGCCTGCTGGGTGAGTGCCAGGCTGTCCCATGCCGCGCTCCCCCTTGTCGGGGCTTGCGCTTCCCACTGCGGCATAGGACACCGTTTACATTTGAGCACAGCTTTAGCACTACTTGGTAATCTGGAAGCGGCGAAGCCGCGAACCCTGCCGATTACATGTCGACAGCATCGCAGTGCAGGTGAGAAGCGGTATCTGATTTCACAAAGCAGATCAAGCTGTCGGATCAAGGATCAGAATGAAACCCAGCATTTGTAAACTGCTGCCATCACTGTCCTGCCACCTGGATGTCTTGGCAGGTTGGCGACGCGAAGTATTGACCACACGGTTTTACCACTGCTGACCGCATCCATGTTCTGCAGGAGATTGGAGGGCAAAGTGGCAGTTGTGACAGCCTCAACAGCCGGCATTGGGGTCGGCATTGTGCGGCGCTTGGCTTCCGAGGTGGTCCGGTGCATGCCGGGGTGACGCTCGTTTGCTGTTGTTGTGGGCCTTACACCTCACTCTCGTTGCCGTGCTTGCTACAGGGTGCACGAGTTGTTGTGTCTTCACGAAAGCAGCAGAATGTGAATGAAACTGTGCAACAGCTGAGGGCGGAGGGACTGGAGGTGGTGGGTACGGCATGCCACGTGGGCGACAAGGCGCAGCTGCAGGTGGGGCCAGCCTGCTCGCCTTGCTTGGGCTTGTTCCAGGTTTAGATGGCATGCGTCAAAGTTGTGCAGGTTGTAAAGTGATTGAAGCTTGAACAGGAAACTTGGCGATGTGCCTTGTTGCCAGCACCTCGTGCCTGCTGCTTTGAGATTTGGGGCAAAGGCCATGGGCACACATGCTGCTTGTGCAGGAGCTCATCCAGTTCACGCTGGAAACATACGGCACGCTGGACATCCTGGTCAGCAATGCCGCAGTCAACCCGGCAGCAGGCCCCATCCTTACAATGGCGGTAAGCATGCCGGTGTAAGGAACGCATTTGCATTGTGAGTGGGTGTCCCAACACCAAGGGCAGATGCCAGTGCAGACACTTGTATAGGCATCCGCAGCACCAAGGTGGGGGTGCTGCTGCATTTGCCCCTGTCTAAGCAAATTGCATGACCTCGCTTGGTACAGGACTCGGCCAAGGTGGGGGTGCTGCTGCATTTGCCCCTGTCTAAGCAAATTGCATGACCTCGCTTGGTACAGGACTCGGCCATAGATAAAATTCTGGATATCAACGTGAAGAGCGCAGTGCTGCTTGCCAAGGCGGCGGTGCCCCACATGCCCCGAGGTGGTGCAATCGTGTTTGTGTCGTCTTACAGCGCCTACAACCCGGCACCGCCCATTGCCATGTGAGACTCGGACCTTGTTGGGTGGATGGCATAAGAGAGCTGTGTCGGAAGGCTTTGGTCAGCCTGAGATGCATGCCCGCCTCTGACTGTGGGCTTTCCAGCACCTGTCGTCAGCTTCAACCTCTTGGGCCCGGCGTATGTGAAGCGCAGGTACGCCGTGTCCAAGACCGCGCTGCTGGGGCTCACAAAGGCGCTGGCTGAGGAGCTGGGGCCTAATGGGATACGTGTCAATTGCCTGGCGCCTGGCATTGTTCCCACAAAGGCAAGCAACGTGGGGTTTGCTGGCAATTCACCCCGACGGCCTGGCTGGCACTGTTGTGCTTAGCAGACAGAGCACACTGGTGGCCCTTGCTTGTTGCACATGCTCCTGGGAAGCCTAGAGTTGCGCATGCACAGCTATTCATTCCCATGCTGCTTCCCTTTTCCCTTGCCTGCTGTCTGCTGGCTGCCTGGCTGCAGTTTGCCTCCGCGCTGGTGGCTGATCCTGAGCTTGAAGAGCTAAACAAGAGCCGTACACTGCTGGGCCGCCTGGGAACGCCACAGGACATGGCAGCAGCGGTGGCATTTTTGGTATCAGATGATGCGTCCTATGTCACTGGAGAGACGCTAGTGGTCTCTGGCGGCATGCAGAGCAGACTCTAATGCAGGTTTATAGCAAGCCAGCCGACCCCAGAAGTTTGCCGCCTGTGTAGAGCGGCCATTGTTCGGGCAGTTTACAGTTCTGTCTTCTGCTCATTCACCTTTGTTTGTGATTGAATAATGCAGAAGGGCTCCATGGACATACGACGCCTTGCTGTGCTGCTGTATTGCTGGGTCACCAACATGCGACAGTGACCTCAGCCTGAACAATGGCCTGCTCATGGAACCAAAAGAATTGTGAGTGTAAGACAGCTCATACAGCACCCTGTGCCAGCACTGCCTCTCCAACCTTGTTGAAAGCGGCAATGTTCGCTCCTGCAAGGCAGCCAGCAGCCATGCTAGTCAATCTCAGAACGGTTGCCTGCTGAGGCAGCCTGGACGTGACACCAACGTAACAGAGCTTGGTTGAATGCTTTGGCAGCTCACGTGGCTCAATTGCAAGTGCACCTGCTGCCAGGGTGGTGTTGTACTCTTCCGCTGCGCTCTTGGCCGTGTCGTAAATGGTCTGCATGATCTCCTTCAACTTCTCATTCACCTGCACACCATGAAGACGCAAAACTTGAAGCGGCCAAGTGAGACAATATGTATGAAGTGATTGATTGACAAAGCCTTTCAAGCTATATCATGCCAAGCAGTGCCAGCAAGAAGGCATGAAAGTGAACACCCACCTCCTCATGCGTCCACTGCATCCCGATCCTGTTCTGCGCCATCTCCAGTCCAGATACTGCCACACCGCCAGCATTGGCGGCCTTGGCCGGGCCGAACACAACGCCCTCCTTTTCAAAGTGCTCCACAGCATCAGATTTGCAGGGCATGTTGGCACCTGCAGCACCTCAAATTTCAAACAGATACGATCAGCAGCTCCCATAGAAAAGAGCAAATCAACCATGCAAGGACGTATGTCCAGCCTAACTGGTTGGGAGGGCTCTTACCTTCAAAGATGTACTTGCACCCTTTCTTGGTCAGCTGCTGCGCATCCTCCAGGGTGATCTGCAGGAAAGGTTGAGCTTCTGGTCAAATGTTACTTTGACATTGATAAGTAATCCACAGGAGCTGCGCCTGTTGCGGCCCACCTCGTTCTGGGTTGCACAGGGGAAGGCCATGTCAACCTCAGTGTCAATCTCCCACGGCTTGCGCCTGCAAGGCAGTGATCAATGGAACCCAAGCCACGCATGACCTGAGGAACATAACAGAAAAGTGTGTGCTGGCTTGTTTGCGACCACGGCACGGCTGAAGACTGCATAAACACCACTCCCACACCGCTCAAAGCTGCAGCCCACCTATCGCCCACATACTCCGCTGTGTCTGACTTGTAGTCCGCCAGCGTGCCGCCGTGCCCGCCCTTTACCTCCATGACCTGCGGCGTCAACGTGACAAGCCAGTAGGTTGGCTAAATGGGAATTCGACCCCCTCCAAGTCGAAAAGGAATTGCCTTCGGCCTAGAAATTGCAAACAGTGCTAATCCACACTTTCATGTCAGCAATGAGCCAATGCGTGCCTGCTGCAGCTGCTCCTTGGTCAGTCCCTCCTTCTCATAGATGTATCCCTTGGAATCGCTGGCTGAAAGCACCACGGCTCCTTTCTCAATCAGCTTCAGGATGCAGTAAGTTGCCACATTGCTACAGGGGGCCAAGGTAAGGATCGAGGAGCAGTGTAACTGTAAAACTGACTGCATCATAGCCTAAATTGTGGCAATTCAGGCTGTGCTGCTCCTTGGCTGGCTGGCAGCTGGAGGTCGCGGCCCGCAGACAAGCAGCAGCCATGCTACCTAGCAGCCACTTGCAATGACACTGCGTCTCACCCGCTGCCGGACACGATGCACCTCTTGCCCTTGAGCTCATCCCCACGGTCAGCCAGCACCGCCTCTGCAAAGAATACCACGCCAAAGCCGGTGGCCTCAGGCCGCACTTCGCTCCCACCAAAGTCCAGACTGCACCATGCCGGGGGTAAGTGGCAGTGAAAGGCGGCAAAGTACGGTGCAAACAAAGGCAGAACGTGGCAGTGAGCCAGCAGTTGCAGTTGATGGCGCCATGCAAGGGATTGATGCACTTAAGCAGGCCTGCAGGAACACCGATTGCTGCATCGCACCCTTTACCAGTCAGCGAGGATGTGTACAGCCCTGTGATGCGCTTGTACTGCATGGCACAGTGTGGCGTACCGTTAGTTGAGCACTCCACAAGGAAGCAATGGGCATGGTTCTGCCACTGCTGCGGACACGTACAGGCGTGCACCTCCCGAGCGCCACCAACCTGGCCAAAGAGGTAGCCAATCTCTGTTGAACCCACTCCAATATCACCAGCAGGAACGTCTGTTCGATCGCCAATGTATTTGTGCAGTTCGGTCATGAAGGACTGGCAGAAGCGCTGTACCTCAGCTGCACTCTTGCCCTTGGGCTCAAAGTCTGAGCCCCCCTGCAGCCAGGCACTGTCAAATTCCATCTCACTATGTTGCGAAATTAGAAAATTCTGGTGTGGTCAAAACTCGGGGGGCCATGCAACATACCTTGCCTCCTCCCATGGGCAAGGTGGTGAGGGCATTCTTAAATATCTGTTCAAAGCTGCGTGTGCAAGAAGGGGGTAAGGAGGTGAAACACGTTAATGTAAGTCCCAAGCGCCGTAACTTGCTGATGTGGGGCTCAAGCAGCAGCGCTGTTGTTTGGTGGCCCACTTCAGTGGCGCAAAGTGCTTACCCCAGGAACTTGCAGACGCTGAGCGTCAAGCCCTCCCGGAAGCGCAAGCCGCCCTTGTACGGGCCAATTGCTGAGTTAAACTGCACGCGGTAGCCACGGTTGACCCGCATCTCCCCCTTGTCATCCAGCCATGGGACGCGAAAGATGATCTGCCATGGGAGTTCCTGCTTGCGTTAGTAGCCTGCTCCCACAAGATTGCAAGGGGATTTCAACACAGACTCTGGCACACATTATTTTAGCAACACGCACTGCTGCGGCACACCTGTGTGCCAGCATCAAGTGCTGAACGCTGGAGTGATTGTTGCTAAGTGTGTTATGCTACTTGCATGAAATTCGTAAACTTGCTGTTAATCAAGGAGGGATGCGAGGCACAGTGATGCCCACCTGGCGCTCGGGCTCGCACAGCACCTCAAATGCCTTGAGCATGTCGGGCTTCTTCTCAAACACTGGCTGCAGGGAAGCGCCCACCTCCTTCACAGCTGCCAAAAATTCTTCCTGCACGCATCAAGGTGCAAATGCCTCATGGCACAAGGTCTTGCGTATTGATGTCAACAACTTTGCACGCCAGTGCACCCGCCTGGTCACCCACCTGGTTGGGGTCCCGTGCCGCCACCGCCTCCAGCACTCCGCGCAGGCCCTCGTGCCGGATGCCTTCCAAGTAGCCATCGACCGAGCCGTTCTGAGCCTACACGGAAGCGAGGTGCGTGCATTGGTTTGTGTGGGAAAACTTGCGTGCAGAATAGCCCAAATGGCAGCACAAGGGAAATATCGAGCACCTTGGATGCCATCCTGAATCGCGATTCAACAGTCGTTGGTGTAGCAAAAAATTTAGTAGCGTCTGGCGGGGAGCGGACATCTAGTCGTGTGTGGCAGCTAGCACCAGGTGTATGGGAAGCTGACTAGGAGCTGTGACGTGGCAGCAAACGTGCCTTCGGCCTCTCAATCAGCACAACCTTACCACAACTGCTCTCTGCATGCAGCGGGTTCTTTGAGGCATGCTGCCCAGCAAATTGTCCATCAGTGTCCACAACGCCAGGCTGAAAACAACAGTTGCGGCCCTCTTGTCTTGTGTAGTAGAGATTGAACATAATGGCAGGCTACAAACCACGCCGAGAAGCACCAGCAAGTCGGACGCCGGCACAGCCGTGTCATGGGAGGAGGTGAGTAGAATGGCGCGGTTGTGGGTGCCTCGCCGCCAGAGAGGTTGTGGTGCAAAGCATCAACTTGTCAGTGTTCCTGGTCCACCGCAGAACCTGTCCTTTGAACTGCAATCAGGCGCACAACGGCTCAAGCTGGTGCTGTTCCACCCCACGGCTGGGGTAGAGGGCAGTCATGGGCAGGAATATGTTGCAGCTGGCGTCCTGGGGCTGGAGCCTTTGCTGAAAAGCGATGCAAGCATGCATCGCATGTCGTTGCCAGTTGTGGATGAGGTGGGACCCTCGCCAACTCTGTGTAGCCTTGAAACATGACTCATCTGTCCTTTGCAACCAAAATTGCCTTCTGTATGCTGTTCATAGCGCTGACAATGGGCTAGCTTATGCTATGGTCTTGTCTTAGGTGGGGAAGCATGTCGGCGACGTGGATTGCTCGATACATTTCGCTACGGCTGCAGCGGCTAACACGTTTTGTGAAGCTTCAGATGTTAACCTTGCAGCAGCAGCAGCATCCGAAAGCACAAATGGAGCATGCAGGCACTGAGAACCTCATTGAGGTACATGGTCAATCACTAGTGAACGTGGCTGGCATTTTCTACAATTTGGCAATCTCAACAACCTGGCAACAAAACTTGCCTGCCTGCCTGCCTGCCTGTTAAAAAGTTCAAGCCTGCCTGCTTGTTAAAAGGTCAAACCACGAGTCATGTCCACAGCCTGGCATCGCGAAAATATGTTATGTTGCATTTTGTATGTTGCCGTGTGAAAGGCGCCACTGAATGCCAGCGGCCCATCTCTGCCAGTCAGCACTTGGATGGACTCTACAGTGAAAAGAGTGCTGGTTGGTGGGTCGCAAAATGGTGCCAAGCCGCCCATGCCATCATGCATCAGATGCGCCCGGCTTCAGCGAGTCGCAGCCTGCAGGCCCACTGATGTCAAGCTGTGAGCAGGCCGAATCCCGGCTTGGAAGGGTCCATCATGTTGCCTGCCCCCAGCAACTCACGCGTCTGCAGCCGACAGCAAGAAGTGGGCAGTGGAGCACAGCTGCAACTTGGATCAACAGAAGCCGACTGTGCTTTCGCGAACTGCAGTTGTGATCAGCACCGATAATTCCCGTAGTACTAGTGTGTGTTATGAGTACATGCCGCAAGGGATGCCCACCTGCATTTCTGCTGTTGTCACAGAAGGCAGAATGGGTCCCGGCACCGCAGCAGCTGACGCAGATGCCGGCCTGCCGCCTGGCACTTCACCCAGCACAGTGCCAGCGGCACTGCCTGCAGCAGGAACGAGCACACATGCTGATACCCGCTTAACATGCGTGAAAACTGACTTGCACACGCAACATGTGAGAATGGCACAGGAAAATACTCCTGGGCAACTTCCAGCATGGGCCAACCCCGACGCTGGCCCAACGCACCCCAAGTGCAAACATCACCCCCCCTAGTACACTCACCAATCTCCTGCCCAGGTGCTGCCTCCTTGAGCAGGCGCAGTCCCAGGTGCATGTGGCCTGATGGCTTGCCGTTGTGGTCTGTGAGGGGCACGGTCACCTCATGCTGCCCAGCTCCATACAGCAGGTCCTCCAGGGGTATGCTGCCACTGGCAATGAAGCGGTCAGGGAAGAGGCGCACTTGGCTCATCAACCGCACCCTCAGCTGCAGCGCCTGCTCATTAGGCAGCGGTGGGGGCAACAGCAGCTCCATGGACTCGTCCCACACCTGCGGCAGACCAGCAGGAGCACAGGGCAATCAGCAGTGACAAGTGCTGCTCAACTCACCAATGGCAGGGCAGGTCTGCATGCATCGCCCCTGCAAGGCGGGCCAGCTGGGCGGTAGCTTGCCGGATTGTTGCCAGCAACGCTGGCTGCTTCAGTCTGCAGTGTCTGGTCTCCCAGCTCGAGAATGACGTAGGGCTTGGAATGGCTTGGCACATCCGCCGCCGCACGCACAGTCACCAAAAGGTGACGCTTGGCTCGTCCCTGCATGGCGCTCCTGCACAACACAGCGGCGGCAAGCAGCGCCGTCTGGAAGCATGTGTGTCGTCCAGCAAGGGGGGCAGCCCAGTCGACCCAGCCTAGTTCAGGAGCTTGCCTCAATTCAAGCCATGGAATCCATGCTTGAATATCCGAGATCACAGACGTGGTGCCCCGCCTTCCGGTCACCTGCGCCTCACTTGTCCACAACCTTGACAGGTCTCGAGATGACGCGGAGTTTGATAAATCCGTTGAAATGCTTTTGTGACCAAATCAAGACGGCAAAGAACCTAGCTTGTATACTTTTCAGAGACTCTGAGAGCCGCGTCAGCACCCTTCGTGCCAACTGCACAGCTACTTGCCATTTCCTAACGCGTTTGATACTGCCCAGCCGTCACCTTCATTTTACGATGCGAAAACCTCCAGCAATTCTGCTGCGCCGGGCCGCACAAGTCTGCGCCGCCGGTCAGGCTGGGGCGGCAGCAGAGACCGTCGTGACAGCGGCGGCGTACAGTACTGACTCTGCAGGCGCCTTGGATCTGCCCTACAGCTTTGTGCCGCACAACGACCGACCACAAAAGCCCAGAACTGCGGGAATCACTGAAATCAGGTTTGAAACCAAACAAAGTGCAGGAGGCCTGGCGGCTGAGCACACGCCACTTGCGCCTGTGCCCCTCAACTTCCTACTGCTGGCTGTCGGCTGGTGCGATGCAGGGGCCCCTACTACACACCTGTCACGCCAACGTATCTGGGAGAGCTGTTGGAAGCAGTGAGGGCCATTGACCCCACCAAAGAGCTTCCATGCACTCGCATGCCTTACCGAGCCGAAGCTACTACACCTGCCATCCCTCTTCAGCCCCTTTCACACTTCCCCCCCATCTCCTCCAGGTGGGCCACGCTGTTGATGGCCTCAAGTATGCTGGCGGCGCCTTCTCTGTGATGGGCCGCCAGGCTGTGCAGGCTTTAAATGAGGAGGCTCACAGGCACAACGTGTATGTCAGCACTGGTGGCTGGATTGAACATGTTCTGGCTCACGTGAGTGGATGCCTGTACCATGTCCTCAAGTCGCATGCGGGCAACACCTGACTTGCCAGTTGCAGCACATCCACTCGGCAACTCGATACGTACTCAACTGACCAACTGCACATCAGTGCACACCCTCAACATAGCGGTCACTCCATGTTCTGTTGCCCCACACATCCGCTGCACCTGCATCGCAGGGTCGCAGCCGTGATGTGGTGCAGCGCTACCTGCAGCAGTGCAGGCATATGGGCTTTGACACGGTGGAGCTGTCTACAGGCTTCATCAGCCTGCCTGACGATGACCTGGTGGGTGGGCCGCGGTATGCAGTGGCAGGATTCTTGTTGCTTTGTTGGCCTCGCTAAACCACAGGCTGTGTGCAATGCAAAAGCACACAGGTAGCCACTGTGCAGAGTTCAAACTACCAGAAGCTGCGGCGCCTGCACACTGTCATTCCCACTGTCAGCCCTTGTCTCTAGTCACACGACTAAAGCAGGCAGGGTCGTCGCTCCTTGTCTTACCGCAGGTGCGTCTTGTCAAGGATGTTCAAGAGGCCGGCCTGAAACCCAAGCCAGAGGTGGGCATCCAGTTTGGCGCTGGTGGCGACACGTCGGCTGCTGAGCTGGCTGCTGAGGGCACGGTGGATGCCTCGTGGGCAGTGCGGCGCGTGCGGCGCTGTGTGGAGGCAGGCGCTGAAGTGGTGATGGTTGAGTCTGAAGGTGTGTAAGGTGCTCCAATTGGCGAGTGGTTCACACCTGTCAGCCGCCTGGTGTCCACCAGCTGGCACTTCCCTTTCGAGCACATCCAGCCAGCCATGCCAGGCTGGTTAAGTGAATTAGGCACGTCACCTTAGCGGTGGTTTGGCTGACCCGGCACACAAGCCAGCCTGACCCTGTCACAGGGATTACGGAGAATGTGTCCAGCTGGCGCACAGACGTGGTGTCCAAGCTGGTTGATGCTGTGGGGCTGGAGCGCCTGATGTTTGAGGCTGCAGACCCAACAGTGTTCAGCTGGTAGGGCTGGGTCCAAGGGTTTGGGTATATCGGGGCGGCTCTTGAGCGCCAAGCAGAGAGAGAGAGAAGGGGGGTGCCGGCCTGTGGCTTTTCACCTCCATTCGCAGTGGCATGGACTGAGTCTGGCCTAGGTGGCTCGCAGGTACATCAAGACGTTTGGGGCAGACGTGAACCTGTTCGTGGACCACTCTCAGATTGTGCAGCTGGAATGCTTGCGGCGCGGGATCTGGGGGACGAAGAGCCTGTTTGGACGCGTGGTAACATATGGGGGCAGCAGCAGAAGCAGAGATACACATTGGAGGAGGCCTGCTGACAGCACACCATCGTAGAGAA